>JANHGD010006815.1:245461-256183 GCA_027560375.1 Imantodes cenchoa
ACTCACCCAAGCAATTTGTGATCTTCTGGCTTCTCTACTGAGTATACTTGTGGGAAGCTGGCAGACAGTCACAAATCACAATCATGTAACCAGAGGACAGTGCAACAATTCTAAATGCCCACATTGCAGCCACATAACTAGAGAGGTGCTGATATAGCTGGTCATATCCACTTGTTCAGGACCATTGTAAATTGCAAACAGTTTCTGAATGAGTTAACTGAGAACTACCTGTATAATATATTCTAATATTAGATCTTCTAGCAAAGGCCAGCACCTAATAAAAAACATCATTGTGCACAGAAACAATTGTCCATAAAATACCACCTTCATAAAAAATAATATTTGAATGTGATAGGCAGATTATTAAGATGTCTACTTTAAAGCAGAATTAACTTGGCTGTTTTTTGTTGCTGAAATAAGGCAATCCATAAAGCAGTCCTGGTTGACTTCGCTGAATTTATATCTATTTAAAGAAAAGTTTAAAGTTATAACTTGCCTCATATATACCCCCCCGATGAGTAATTTTTGTGGATATGGTACTAAGAAGCTGAGTTAGTTTTCCTGAGGATTAATTATCTTCTACAGTAGGTAGAAATGTGTTGATAGGATGATTATTCATATACCATCTATTTTATTAATGAAAGATAGCTATAACAGAAAGAGACTAGAAGACCTCCAAGGTCCCTTCCAAACTCTTATTCGGTCTTCTGTCAAGAATTTTTTGTGTATGTTTCTACATACATAGTGCTGTTCCTTACAGGAGTTTTATACTTATTAAAATGGAAAGTAAACCTGAAATTTCTACAAAATGTAGAGAACCATATGATGTACAGGAATATAAAAGTGAAGTAGTATCGTGCTGTTGCAGTTAAGCACCCAAGTCCTAGCCAGCTGAAATGGCCAAGTTGCACCTGAGGTAAGATTACACAGGATGGTGGAATTAGTGAACAACAATAATCTCTCTCAGAATAGAATAGGGGAGGAGGGAGGGAGTTTTGCTTTTCATTTTGGAAATCCCATTGAAATCAGTAAGTTGATTCTATATAATGACTGCTCTCAGCCTGATTTAGCGTTCTGTTGACAGTAAGAATATGTCTCCATTTTGGCTGGAATTTGGAAATGCCATGCTTTGCTCCTCCCTTGCCTACCTTCTGACCCCTCCTTGCTCCCATAGGTTTAGATCAGCAGAAAGACTTTTTCAGACAGGAAAAGCTCTCACTCTAATCCCATCTAGCAGTCATAGTTTCAACTACAATTACAACCTTAATCTTGAAGCATTTCAATTATACGACAGACAACACAGCTTGCTGATAAGATCCATAGTTGTAATGGCATTTGGGATTGACCTTGGGAGACAGGAGGAAGAGTCATAGCCTATACAACCATCATGCAAAAGGTTTCTCAGCCCATAGAAGGAAAAGGGATATGTCTCAGAAGAGATCCTCCCTAGTTTTCTAGAAAGTAAGAGCCAAAGAGGGAAGAAGTAACAACTACCACAATTCTATAACTCTGTTACATGTATTTTATACATACACAAGTGGCTCACATTTGTGGCCATGACCAAAATCATTGTTTACTAATCAAAACTGATTTTGATTACTATGAATTAATGTAATGTAAGAATTATACTTGTTTTGCAACTTAAATTGTGATCCGGGTTTAGGATTGTCAGAATGGGGTCATCAATAATAGTTCACATTTATTTCCTGTTCTGAAACATTTCTCTCTGTATAAGAAGTTATTTGTTCCAAAGTCATATTCTTCTCTCTCAGATGCATTTCTTTAATTCTCCAGATATAGGCAAATGTATGATGGAATGCTCTCCTTGAAAAGTTCTCTCATCTGGGAAATGAAATGCAATTCTTCTCTTTGACACTGAATTTTCTAAGTAAAAGGTTTGCTAATTAATTTATCTATGAGAAACAGCATAAAGTCTTAGTATATTTGAAATTACATGTCACTATCACCAACTCTTAATTAAATAGGATAGAGAGGGGAAAGTGCATGTAATTTTGCCACCACCAGGGAGGGATACTCCGAGGCTCCAGAATTGCATCTGGATCCCAAAATATTTTGACTAGACGCCAATCAAAGTTGTTAGCCAACTGGATGTTTTTAATGTAACAGAAAGGAAAAATATCAAGGCATCTACTGCCTTTATTACTTGTCTCTCTGAAGTAGTGTATTTGTTTATTACTCTGACCTAAGGAATCATCAGATTTGTGTTTTTAACATGAAAATACAGAACAAGCAAAAATTTCTCAATAATAATAATTCAGCATATCTTAATAAACACTAAATGACAGATTAAAAATATGAATGGCAAAACACCACAGCTTTCCTTAAAATACAAAGAACATCATCTTAACTCAAAAATTAGTGTGAAAAAAAATATTTTACTCTAAAAGGTATTAAGTATCTTAGTAAATTAGATCCAACTGGCCTTTAGATTTCTGCATCAAAATTACAGCTAGTCCTCATTTAGTCACTGTTTCATACAGTGAGCATTTGCAGTCACAGTGATGAAAAATAACTTTGTGACTAATCCTCACATTTATCACCTTTATGATCTGCAAAGCAAAGGAAAGCTGAAATAAGATCATAAGCATACTTGTGGTTTCATTTAGTGACTATTTTGATTAACGACTGAATTCCCAGTCCTATCTTTGATCACTAAACAAGGACTCTCTGGAGTAAAATATCATTTCTATTACATCAAAATGATCCTGAACAAGGGGCCCAGCATTTTTGTCGCAATTGCTGTGTATGGAATACAGTAATTCACCCATAAAATTTATTATGAAGGTATACTCAATTTGTGGCTTATAAAATGTTTAGAGTTATTGTATTTTGTGCTACCTCCCTATTTTACTGTGAACTGAACAACTGAGACTAACCACCACATTTACATTCAGGTTTGGCACTCATCTTCAGCATGATCACTTTTGGTGAAGTCAGTTATCAGTGTTACCAACCCAGAAACTGTAAACACAACCTACTGAATATGTGTCTACATAGCATTCTATCTAAATATATCTTACTCCTTGATTCTCTTAGCACTTACATAATAAAAAGCAGTGCTAGCATTTATAATATTGAACTTTGATTTGGTGGCCACCAAGCATTTGGTAGGTTGGTCTTTAGTCAACCCTTTTACAAAATAGCTATTTTTTTTTGCTAAAGTCCATAAATATATTGCTTTCCAAGTTTCTTGGTAATATAAATTGAATGAAAAATTAAGTTCACATTTTAAAAAATAACTAACTAAGAAGGAAGATGGTGAGAGGGAGGATTTTTAACCTTTTTCTTGCAACTATTCAGAAAAAACTGCAGAGGACGATGTCTTGTAAAGAGCTATTTTCCCTGGAAAAAAATGGCCATTGACATCCACTACTCTACCCTGGGCAGTCTTGTTAAAGTAAACATATCTATGTGATCCCATTTGGATAGAGGTTTTTATTTTTAGAAAATCATACAAAACCAATCACCAACTAAGTTTATTTCCAACTAAGTCTATCCTAACACTTTCACTTCAAAACAATTTCCCTTATTATTTTATGCTGAGATATCTGTTTTAGGTAATCTTAGATGATTTGGACAACTCTATTTTTATGACTGGATTGACGTGGTGCACCCTGGAGATTTATGGAAGCTTCACTATTAGCACATCTGGATAATAGATTAGAGACGGTAGTCATAAGTTTCCTCTGCTTAAAAGTCTTCCACTGTAGTTGGAGTGGATTTAGAAATAATAATAATCTAGCAATGAAATCTAGAAAATGCATGCATTAAACATATACACATTAACTTTATGTAGCTGGATTTCTTTTCTTCAACTACATATATCTAGTCTTATTCAACTTTATGCTATATACTGAAATTTAAGGTGAGAAATGACTCTGATTCCAGGCACACAACATACATAGCCGATAAACAGAAATGTAATAATTAGCAAGCATACACAATTTTTGTTTTTAAAAAAATCAGTGCTCCATATAGTGCCATATATGATTTTATACTCAAGAGTTTTAAATACCTAAGGCAGGATCATATTAAGGAGGCTGCTCTATGGTTTACAATGTACACCATAATATAAGTCTCATTAAAAATGTAGCAGTCCAACACAAAATAAAAAATCTGCTACTATTAAGCAGAAATATGAACCCAGTACTATTTAAGAGAGTAGTTTGCAAAGCATAGGCAAACCTCACTGAGTTGGTACAATAAAATGTATTCATTCCACCTCCCACCCCCACTTTCTGGTATCATAAATATAGAAAGCGATATTGGAGGATGGATGGAGGGGCAGACAATGAAAATCCCGAAAAACCTTGCTTCAGGAGCAAATCAGGATTGTTGGGAAAAAGAAACAAGAACACAGGAGCTTTAACTAGAAATTTGAATAGCCTCAATAGCATAATATGCATTCTATAACTATTTGGAAAATATTAGTGTAGGAATGGGATATGTGTTAAGAAAATGTGATAACATGCACATATCAGCATTGATTCAATGCATTATATGGCTGGGATACTGTGGCAATCTGCCCGTTTAAAATTTGCTAGAAATGAATCAATCATTCAAGTACATACACATTTGAATGCGTATTTGAAATCTTATTGGAGGCAACCTTCATCCAGGAAAAAGTGTTCATGAAAGATCTGGAGAGGAACAGAATTGTTGAAGTTAGCAGAAAAAAGCAAATACACATGTTTCAATCAGTCAATAAGAAAGGTAAGGACATACAATTCAAGCATTAAAATTACATGCAATGAGCAAAGATTATGACTAAACAAACAGTGTTGTTCAGCCTTGTTTGAAACATAATATGTTGTTGAACAATATTATATAAACTACACTCTTAAAACCAGAAATAAGACAGCAAGGACTCCAGAAATTTTTCATTAGCAAGTACACTTTTTCCAAAATAAATATATTTGATTTGATTAAGTTATCAGCACAGGTTTGCTTCATTTAATAATTACTAAAACAATTCCTTTTTCCCTCCAAGATGATACATTATCTTTAGAATTCTATGACAATGGAAAAGAAAGCTGGAAAAAATATTTCACAAACATATTTGCCTCTTTACTCTTATAATAAAGTTAAATTAAATACTTGTTTGCAAACTCAGTACTGACCTCCCCTTCAGGCACAAATCTAATAGATTTCTGACATTCACACTCAGATTCTAAGCAAAGCTAGGCTTGGCTATTTGCTATTTCTGTGACTATCAGAACAATAGAAATAATGGGGCCAATCACTTTGCTAGCTGTTAGATTTTCTCAATCGGTACCTACCTAAAACTACATTGTAGAGGATGTCAGGCCTAGGCTCTGACACATAGAAAAAAAAATAAACAATATTTAAAAAAAAGTTTGTAGTGAAAAGGACAGCAGTAAAGAATATGGGGAAAGCTCCAAATTATACTACCAGTACATCATTTTTTCTCAATCTCAGCAACATTCAGATGTGTAGATTTCAACTCTGGGAGTTGAAGTCTAGCTACCTTAACGTTGCTGGAAAAGAATTGGGCTAGGTTATTGAATTTATCTTCTCATTAAAAAAAAAAGATAATTGCAATGTTTCAAATCCCATATTGATGGTAGTATTATATGAGTAGTTCTTGACATATGACTGTGTAACAAAGATTCAGTTACAATGGCTTCAGAAAAAATTGATTTATGTCTGTCCTCACAAATGACTATCATATCAATCTACCAGTCACATAATCACTATTTGGGTATTTATGACCAGTTGCAGCATCCTGCTGTCTCATTATTGTGATTTACGAGTTTCCCAACTGGTTTCCCACAAAACTATCAATTTGGTGAGCTGCATTCACTTAATGATCATGTGATTTGCTTAACAACCACATGATTCACTTAACAATTGTGGTGATTTGCTTTACAATCACGGTAAAAATGGTTGTAAAATTGGGTCTGGTCACACAATGACTCAGCTTACAAATACACTAATATAACAATGGGAATTCTGGTCTCAATTGTCTTTGTAAGCTGAAGACTACTGTTGTCAAACTCACATTTTGGGGGGAATTATACAGATCATTAAGGAATCCCTATCTATCATTTCAGTCTCAAAGCTAAGGAGAGAGAGACATTTTGGGGGAATATATTCTTCCACTTTGAGGATAATCATAAGGATAATCCTCTGGCTATGAGGCACTGAATATGATTAGTTTGTTTCTGAAGCTCATCATGAAGTAGAGATGAGCTCTCTACTTCATCTGCAAATCTAAGAATTTACCATCATGACCCAATTAGAACACAAATATTTTTCTGATGGTAAATGCTTAGGGGAAGGACTGTGGAAAGTGAAGTCTAACTGATATCATTTGTTCTGTAGTTTCTTTCAAAAATATTTCAAATATCTGGAGTTCATTTTAGAAGCAGCTTTCCCCAGCTTGGTGCCTCCTGCAAACTTTTTAACTGCAATCCAGCATCATCAATTGAAATCCAATTCAACTGGAGGGATCAGTTTAGTGAAGGTTATCTCACATTATGTCGATAACAGAGTCAATATTATACTGATAGTTAAGGGACACATATATTTGCTTCAATTAGGTAAGATATAAAGTTTATTATATGAGTAGTGTCTCTGAGCTGCAGTGTGAACCTTCACTTCATGACAAAACTAGTATAACAGGGAAGACTTCAGTTTTGAGACAGTTTTCTTATCTAGCAACAATTTCTTTAATGTGAGATGAAAGCATTTTTTTTCTTTTTATGACCCTCTAATCACTTTTTATCAGGATGGGAGTTGGGGTGATTGAAAGGAGTTGAGTGTTTACTGGCTGGATACTCTTCCTGATGTCTATGGGGAGTTCACAGCAGATATGTTCTCTTTGCGCCCTGATAGAGAAACATCTATCACTGCCTGGGATTGAACTCTCAACTTCCCAACTGTGAGGCAAGCATCTTCACCTTTAGGCTACCATGCCGCTCTAATGTGAGATGACAGCAATAATACCTGTATATAAGGAAACTCATCTAGAGGCTGAGGTCCACCTGTTTTCCTTGGATTCATATAATTAATGAGACTAATCCTAAATTTGATACCTATAAGCTGTTGGGACTACATGTTTTCTCCTATTCTACTCCCCATATTCTCTGTGTGAAAAAACTGAAAATCCTCAGCTATTCTTAGCATTAAGTAATCAGTTTTGATTAGAGGTGACCTGAATTTAGCCAATGTATAGGTACACTATAAAAGTGTTAATTAAGAGTTAACTGACAAGGTCTAGGGACCTAACCTTTCTATTTTAACTGATTCCCACAATCTTGGGAGTTGAAATGCAGACTCAGAAATGACAAATACAATAGGCTAATTCTTTCTAAGCAACATATCTGTTCAGGCAAATTCAAGGAAAACTTATTTTCCCCCCAATGGAAAATACCTCCATATGAAAATACTGCCTTAAGATGATAATATTCTTTTTCTGAAGGATCAACTCTAAGATATATTCCCACACATATAACCCCCCTAAAAAAACAGAAAAAGTATTGAAATGAGAACAGTATTAACCCAATGCATTATTTTTACATTAAGAATCTTGTCAAACTTATCTAATTAGTGACTGTAGGCTTTATGTCTTAAGTAAACACATCTCCCTTAACTAACTGTTGCTATTTCATAGATATTGACATATATCAATCCAACAACACAGTCTGTAGTCATAGGAGCAAAGTCGCTTCCCCCCCTCAATTTTTTGTGTAGTTCCTAGAGACCCTTTAAAGACTACTGCCTAATTATAAAATTTAATGTGAGAGAAAACTAATGAAACATGTAAGCAGTTTACCTTACTTTACAGTAGATGTAATTAAATTGAGCATGCATTACATTTCATTCTTGTCCTCAGCTTTCTTACTTTTTTGAGTATGGTTTATGGCAGTGCTTTGGAAGTTAAAAATGTAATTGTAGGCCAAAAAGGCTGCACCTTTCCATTATAGTTAGTTGATTGGAAGGGAGCCAAACTATAACACCATTGTTGTTGTTTTTTAAAATTGAACAGCTGCAAATAGTAGCTGCAGCCAATTAAAGGAAAATGAGACATTTTAGCAAATTAGAAAGCAAAATATCTATTGATTAAGATTCAAACATTCTTTCATTGTAATGTTTATTGTAATGTTATTACAAAAATATTGTTGTCAACATTTAGCATTAAGTTATTTGCTGTTTCAGAACCACTCAGTTATTCACAGAAGAATTAACTACAAAGGTTAGTTGCTAATAAGTACATTATGTTCAAACATTTAAAAATAATACTCAGCAAAAGAAAGTATGCCAATGGCCTCTTTGGTTATTAGCCAGATTTTTTTAAAAAAAGAAAATGAATAGTAACATAAAACTACATCATTCTCCTCCACATCAGAGGGCTAAATCATAGCATATATGGTAGGTTCCAATCTGAATAATCTTATTTTCCTCTATTTGAAATATGAATGGTCAGATATCTTTGCTTTATGCCACCTGCTAAATACATGGGAAATAATATGAAATATATTTAATTAATATTAAAACAATTTTCATTTTTGAATTGCTTTTCCAACTTCATTCTCCTTGTGCACTTATGCAGGTGCCATTCACAGAGCAGCTTTAAATACCACCACCACCCTGCTACAAAAAGACTTTTTTTAAAAACAAATTTTAAAAGAAAGAGTATTCTAATGCTTTATGTAAGAAAGCATTAGAATGTTTTTTTAAAAAATAAAGTACCATAAGCAGGTAAATTTCATTTCTTTGCTTGCATGTACAATTAAATCTTTCTATTCCAAAATGAAAGATAAACGCTTGCAATTTCCTTTTTAATATAGTTTGTGGAGGAAAGTATTGCATTATGTTTTATTTATCAAAGGAATATTATATTGATATGATCCTACTAATAAAGCTCTACAGCTGTTACATGGATTTTTTCACAGGATTACTAAAGAAAATTTCATTACTATATCCAAATAAATTTGAGTAGGGCTCTCTAATCAACTCTTAATATAAATGTTATTGGAACCTGGTAGCAAACCAGCTGCTAAAAGATACTATTAGGAATAATGTTAATAATTGCAAATTCTTGGTATGACTAAATGATAAAAAAATGGTACCCATGTTGCTATTATCTTAAATGGGTTGCTCAATGTCTTGATGCACTTCTGCTTGGTCAAATTTTAAATGTAAACTGTTGCCTGGGAATTCATGAAGAAGAAAAAAGGAATCTGGTCAAACTCCAGTTGTAATGTCTGGATTTTACAGTATTTAAAACTTGGATCATTGTATTACCTCTCATCTCTATTTCACACATACCTCTATTTTCTCAATTGTCAGGCTTTGGTCTGCAAGCTCCTTGGGGAAGAAACTTTCCTTTTTGTTTGCAGTATAAAGTAAATTTCATATTATCAATTTGATTTATGGTACTGATGACACTGGTGCTTACGGCATTGTTCTCAACTTAGGGGCAAGGGGAAAGAAGCTGAATACAACTGTTGCTATTATACTGGAGTGAAATTCAAGAGGTAGCAGGTGTAAAAGTAAAGGGAAAAAAAAAACCCGAATGGAGTCAAAACAATGTATTTTATCTCAAAGGTGCTTTTTCAAAAGGCAACTGGACTGTTTTTTCCTTGAGAAAGAAGAAGAAAACGTTTCACTTCTCTTCAAAGAAGCGTCATCGGTCGTGATGGCAGGCAATGGAAGGATAAGTACTGACAGTTGAGACTAGATTGCGGGGGGGGGGGGGGACAGAATGGAATCCAGTCTCAACTGTACCATCCAACATCCAGTCTCAACTGTCAGTACCTATCTTTTCATCGCCTGCCATGACAATCAATGAAGCTTAAACCAAAATGTATACATTAAAGAACCAAGAAAAATTAAATTCTTTTAGGCAAAAAAGCATTTTAGAAGACCGCAGAAATAATTGTCATCTAAGATAAATAATAAATATTTTGAGGTAAGGATTTTCATTTGTTTATGTTGAAGGCTATTTTCATCAGGAGTTACATTACCCAATGGGTCAGTAGGGAATCAAAGGTGAATCACTAAATATTTTTTCCTTCTCTCTTTTATTTCATTCATTGGCCCACTTCACAAGGCTCTTGATTAATAGCAGACCTATGAAAAAGATGTGCTGTATATAAAACAGATTTCCCCCCCCAAACACTAATTGTTATGAGCATGAAGAGAAGCAATTTTCATAATAATTTTCATTATATTTCTCTTGAAATCTTGTATGGAAAGTTGTAGATACAAACAGATGAATGCATATTTTCAATGAAGAAAATCCATTCTATGCTTGACATATTTAGCACAAATATTTTAGCACAAATATTTAGCCTGAAGCCATGCATAGATATGATTTTATCAAGTATTTACATTTTATGGGGTATATAGTTACGGTAATCAAATCTTCTGCGCTGGAGCTTTAGTAATAAATACATTTTTTTATAAGCAGTACTCTCTTACTCACAAAATTGCATAATGTTTTGTATAGCATGCCACCAAGAAAAAACTTTTTAAGAAATCATGTTTATCTTTAATATCACCTATAGTCTTCTCAGTTTGTTCAATGCAAAAAGAGAGAGCATCCATCAATGCTCTGTGTCAATGTTTCTCAAAGCTTGTAAATAATAATAATAATAATAATAATAATAATAATAATAATAATAGTTGGAAGGGACCTTGGAGGTCTTCTAGTCCAACCCCCTGCTTAGGCAG
>JANHGD010006815.1:274607-285854 GCA_027560375.1 Imantodes cenchoa
ATCGGAGGCATGGACCACAAGCTCCGCAGCTAGCTCTGAACACTTTAAGCCCAAGGGTCCGGATTCGGACCTAAGACCTCCCGTAGAGAGGCAAAGTGAAGAGGGACCACCAGGAGGGTAGCAGGGAGCCGCATCTCCCCTCCATGAGGTGGAAAGCCCCTAGCCAATAGCACGGAGCAGCGGCAGCAAACATGGCTGCCACAAAGCTGAAAGAAGACGAGAAAAACTAAGAATAAGCAGGAGGGGAAAGTGATTGATTTGCGATCTCGGCTAAAAAGGATTGTTGCTTTTTAAGAATAACCCCAGAAATATGAGGGGGAAACATTCAGAAGTCAAATATTAGCGGCGGGACAAGCACATTAATAACTAGAAGAAAACAGTCAGGAACTAGGGGGGGGGAAAGCTTTGTTTGAAAGTTTTAAAAGAAGATGGGGTTCTGGAAAGATACTTTGTTTTAAAGAAAAAAAATTGATATCCAAATTGAAAGTTGTCTCTACCTTATCATAATTAAACTGACTATTGCGTACCTATCTATACACTGGATTTATAAATACATAATAATGAAATTGAGAGCATGGAGCCATGTCAGTGGGTAAGCGAACTCAGGTCTGGCATCCATGTGTGCACCGGCCAGCTGATTTTTGGGCCTTCTGGGCCCACTGGGAGTCAGGAAACAGGCTGTTTCCAGCCTCTAGAAGGGGTGGGGAAGGCCCGTTTCTTGCTCTCCCCAAGCTCCACAGCCTTTCTAGTAGCCTAGGAGGGCAAAAACAGCAATTGTAACTGTCTGTTATAATGAAGTGTAAATATTCCAGTTTCTTTAATAAAAATTGCTATGCACAAACCTTGGATCTCAAAAGTATTTCATGCTTAATTTATTTACTGTCAAGAATATTTATGCCTCATTTGTTCCTTTTAATTGCTTATGATATTAAATATATAATACCCTTTGGCTTTAATCAACATGACTTAGCAGATTTGCAGAGGACGTGTTTGTCATCAAAGATAGGTGATTTGGAATAATAAAGTCATGTATAGCCTTCTCCGATCAGATTTGGGTGGCATAAATGGCAGCTATGATGTGGGGTTTTTTTTGGTTATTTTGTGGTGAGAAATATATAGAAATATAGTATAAGCCGGAAATATGGAAGATCTATATCTGATCAATCCTTAATTACTTCTGTAGTTGAATTTTAAATTTGTACATATATACAAAGAATTAAAAAGAAACATTTGCATCAATGATTTTTTTTAATGATGCATCTAGTTTCACTTATATATTTATATCAAAGTGAGCAAAAGCCTGCTATACAAACATATATGCATTTCTGTTAATATGCATCATTTCCTTACAGCAGATCATATACTACCCACTATCTTTTCTGCCAGTATTTGCATATCTTAAATCATCATTTCCCCCATCTTCAACTATGATATACAAATATTTGCTCTCATTTTTCTCCATACATATATAGCGTTCATTCCCTTTTCTCTGTTGAACGCAACTACTTTGGTTTTAGATATATTAGGTTCCAGATCCATGTTCTTTGTTGTACCATACAATCTATCTAACATTGTTCTCATTCTGATTCATTAAATAATCAAAGGCCCATCACACATATTTGTCATACTTTTAAGCAGTGAAAAAATACAGCATTCATCTGTTCCCTTCCATGCTTTACTTACATTGTACACTTTTAAAATCATATTCAGTAAATAACTTTCAGTTCCGTATTCATGCAAAACATTGCACAATTCAAATCTATTCATTTTATCATATGATTCAGTTAAAACAACAAATATAAACTAACTTCCTCACATTCATGTATTTTTCAAAGGCCCTCACAAACAAAATACTGATCCGGGATACCAGTTTTCATTGCAATATGCTACATGAAGCATTCCCTAACAGCAAGAAGAGTACCAGCCAATTCAACCTAATTCTATTCAGTATGTCATAAATGGAAATAAAGTTGTTCTACTCTAAACTCATTTCAGTCATACTAAGTAAGCTAGGATCCTAAACTAGAGACTACCATTGCCTGCATCCATTAATTAGAAAGTAGATACAGTATTTAAGTAGCCCATTCATTTATTGACCCAAGTTAGAAGAGTGTTGAAACAAGCAACGTATGATCAGTTTTCACACTAAAGATTGTTGCAGCAACCTCATGGTTACATAATCAAAATTTGGATGCTTGAGAATCAGCATATATTTATGATAGTTGCACTGTCTTGGGATCATGTGATCACCATTTGTAATTCTTCCTGGCTGGCTCCAGACAAGTAAAATCAATGGGGAAAGCCAGATTTGCTTAATGACTGCATGATTCACAACTGCAGTAATTCGCTTAACAACTATGGCAAAAAAGGTCATACAGTTGTTCAAAGCTCACTTAATTGCCTTGCTTAGCAACAGAAATTTTGGGCTCAGTTGGGGTCATATGTTAAGGACTATCTGTACTTACACACACTTATCAGTTACAGAAGGTTTGCTTAATGAACATCTTCAATTATGTCAGATTTCTTGCTATAATGACAGTACTTAGACAGTGATGTCTCCTCCCCACTTTTGTTTCTATATCACTAGAACTATCTGTTGAAGCCATATTAATAGAATTAGAATAACTGTTTTAAACATTTGAATCCAAAGTGTCATAAGATGATAGAAGGCTATCGCAACTACAATTAACTGTACTGTCACAAACCAAACCAAATAAAATATATAAATTAACAATAATTCCAGCATAATTAGCTTCCATACACTTACAGTAAATATTCACAGAAGAAAGCAAAAAAATACATTTTATTTTACAAAATGTATTAATCCACAATAAACTATTTTATAAAATTAACAAGTTAATGAAAAGTTGATCCTGTTTTCTTCACAAAACAGATTTAAAATTGAATTAAGTGCAATTTCTTGGGGGAAGGTTGGGGAAATCATTAAATAAAATATTATTAAATAATTTTTAAAATTAAATAATTTTTCCTCTTACCTATTTAAAATAGTAGAAAATGATTAAAGTATTTGTACAAAAGGATAACAACAGGCAACACTTGCTTCTTGAAGACTTGCCTGTATTCTGCAGTTCCTGGTGTTCACGTAGCACAGTGTTTCTCAAAGTTGCCAAAGTTGACATGTGTGGACTTAAGAGAATTCTAGGGATTGAAATCCACATATCTTAAAGTTGCCAAGGTTAAGAAACTCTGCTCTAGAGCCTGACTCTTTTCTCAGTTGCAAATCTTCCCTGTTCATCAGCTGGTGAAGTCTTTCTCTGCTGCTAATGCAGGTGGAAACTAGAAAAGGTTGGGGAGACAGGTACTACCAAGTTTCATTTATCTTATGTGGCCTTTCAGCTGAGACAGCTAATAGCAATTCTTTCAAGAATGACCAATGATATGTGACAAGAGAGCAGTGCCCATTTCAAGTGGGAGAGCTGTGCTGTTTTACCAAGAGAATTGTGAACACTGATGGGACTGCAAATCCCTTTTTACAAGATGGCTTTCCAAAAGTATCCCGTTGTTTTTTCCCTTTTATATATTTCCTAGATTGCTTAATTTATAATTCTGATAAACATCTTCAGTGTGGGGCAACTAAACAGCTTTGTAAGTGTCAGAGCTATGTGCAAAAGAAAAAAAAGACACTTTCAAGATCTCAATATAAAGAAAAACAGCAGGAGGGCTTCACATAGTTAATTATAAATTAATCAAGTACTGCATTTTGTTTCTGCTGTTTTATTGCAATTTTATTGCCAGCTTTGAAAATGTAGTTTTAAAATCTTTCAATGTTTATGCAACTTGATAGCAGGGATCTATAGCACCCTATTAGTAAATGTATTAGACAATTGGCTGAAAAAAGGTGTAGGTGAAAGATTTAGAGATAGGTGTATTAAGAGTGGTTGATCAGGGTGGCCCCCAACCCTAAAAATCACTACATTCTGTTTTGCTATAGTTAGAGATGTGAGGACTAATGTCATAAAAAGAGAAATTAGGAAGAAAAAAAGAGCTTTTCCATAGCGTTTTCTGTTTCAGTTTTCACCAAAAAAAGATGAAATATTTCCTTGTTTTTTAATATTAAATAGCAGATAAACCACTGAATATTAAAGAAATTGATTTAAGTTTGGAAACAGAAACATTGAAACAAAAAATAAACTAATATGTAAAAGGAAAAAGGATTCTGCACTTTTAAAGAATTAGTCTTTCAAAATATCTTTACGTTTGATATGTACTTTTGCATTTTTCTTTTTATTAAGTTAAAAAGATAAATTAATTTATAAATAATACTAAACGGTATGAGGATTACATTACATATGCAAAACTAATTATCTTCAACGGAGAAGCTGCAAAATCACATGGCAGTAACGACAATAGTGCCTAATTAATGAAAATTAGCAATTCCTTTTACATTATATAAAAACTGATTATTTTAACTATAGATTAGCAGAAAATTACATCAGACTGGAAGTCATCAATGTTTTATTTACTTTGACATCAATAACCAAAGAGGGTTGCCATTTGTGGAAAATATCATACTGTAAGTATGACATCTGAAATATATTTAAACCAGATTTTTTTTTATTCTATTAGTATTCTTTTAGTACTTTCAAGCAAAATAAGAACACACATCTACATCGTGTTCTGTTCTTACCAGCTCTGCCAAGAGAGTTAAAGTCTATTCAAGTTAGCAGGGGAACTGTCCATCACAGAGCACAGCTGACAGATACTGCTTCAGCAGTTGGTAGGCTCCAACTGGGCAACTTTATAGAATACATTATTATTCCAGCTTTCCCTGACTTGCATTAAGACAGTGGGTTAGAACATTTTAACTCTTCATGAATAGGATGCTGGATGTGCTGCCAGATGCTAATAATTCAGGCTTTTGTTTTGTTTTGTGTGTGTGTGTGTGTGTAAACCTGTTACTTTGTTTCTGAAAGAGAACAGAAATCACCCAGGCACAATATAGCACTGATAGATGAGAATCCTTACTGCACACCAGAATGAACTCAAGCAAGCAGCTGACTGCTTTTCTGTATAATGGAAATTCTAGAACTGACTGGAAAAGAAAACACACTTTGCAGAGGAGTAAGCTGGCTTTAAGGAAGGTTGATCCACTATTGATCAATGCTTAGTACTCTATCTCACTGAAAAGTACTCATTCCGCAATCCAAACTTCTTCTATGCTGTCTTCATAGACTTCAAAGCAGCACTAATTTTATATCCTGAATTAAATTTGGGGAAAGCTGGAGGTCTACTCAACTTTTACAATCATGTAAAACTGATTTTATATATCAACTGTACAAGTAAAATGTAATTCTTAAAGCCATCTCACTAGTGCCACTGAAACTGAGAAAGGTGTCAAGCAAGGTGGCATGTTGGCCACTCTCTTATTTAATTTCTATATCAACTCCATGGTAGGCCATCTCCACCACACAGACTTTTACTGCTAACCACTTGCTGGAAGACACATGTTTGTTCTAATCTACACAGATGATGCAGCAAAACTCAAAAACACTTATTGGCCTTAAAAGAGCAGTGAGAATACTAGCAGAGCACTGCAAGCAAGACCAGCTAGAATTCAATTATCAGAAAACCAAAATCATGAGATTTGTCCAAAGACTCAAGAGTTTTTCTTGGAACATAGATGGCCCACAAAATCCAGGAGGTCTTTTGTTACAAATATCTGAGATAGTCTTTCATGTTGTCAGCAGTAGGAAACTCATGAGGACTCTGTCACCCTTAAATTCCTTAAGACAAGAAGTGACCACTACATACCCGCAATTCTCAATTTATTTGAGGCTGAGCCAATAACACATAATCTCTCTAATCCCCACATGTTCTCCAGTTTTGCACCATTAAGAGTTGTACAATCCAATTTTTAAACATCAGCTCTTCAAATCCCTAATTATGTCTCTATTGCCACTCTGACTATAGATGGGTTTCATGAAAGTGGAGGCTAGAATGTGGATGACTGTACTTAACTTTGCTCAGACTGTTCCCCCCTTTCCATTCTTGCCCCATTAAATATGAATGATGATTTTTCAGTCCAGACGGAAACAGGCAATGATAACTAAAATATCATCCCTGGCCTTCTCTCCAGGATTTCAACTCAGCATGGAATATAACAGGCCAAAGCAATTATTAAAAAGCATGTAACAGATACATAGTACCAAATGGATCTAGCCATGAACTCAAGCTTTATTACTGGTAAACCCAACAGGTCTCTCCCCCCTGTATAGAATTCTTAACTAAACTCAAAGTACCACCTACAAATGAGAGGCCTTTACTTTGGCACAATGTCATACCTTCCCCTTAGCTGTCCTTGAAAGCTGATATAGGAAGATTCCTTATAGAGAGAGACAAAGTCCCTGTGACTCTGGGCACACAAAAACAACAACACTTCTGCAGTGGGAATCACATAAAAATACTAATCACTAAAATAGTATCTAAACTCTTGAAAATACAAAGGAAACTGGACTTTACTCAAACCCAATTGAAGTGGTTATTTTTTCCAGATTCGTAATTCTCATGGTTTGTAAATTGAATGTAAAATTTTACTAACATTATGCAAAACATCACTTAAGGAAGAAGAGTTAATAGACTATGCAGGAGTAATAACCTCCACTTCTCATTTGGTGACTGGATGATAGATGTCTCTATAATATGGTTTACCACACACATTTTAATTTTCCTGTATCGCTTGTAAACTTATTATGGTCCAGATTATAAAACTAATTTCTGGAACCATCAGAGCAGGCATCTCAGAGAAAAATAATTCCACTTTGAAGTGTGTGTTTTTTTTAAAAAATCTCCCATTATATTAAGAATGAAAACAGAGCATATATGGTTATTGTAGTTCACTGCTTTAATGATTAGGAAAAAAGATCCTACTGTTACTGTTAAAACCAAAAGTAGTCTCAATCATCTACAGTGAGTTAGTAGAAAAATGCAATAGATTCTTAAATTACCTCTTTGAATAATCCTTAGTATTTAGTTCCCCTTAACAGCTACTTCATGGATACTTTTTTTCTACTTCTATTGCTAGATTTAGAGGTGCTGGAAAACAGCTGCCCTGATTGGGAAGTCCAGAACAGACCTGTTGTTAAATTCACACATTATAGTTAAGTTGCCTTGCCCTTATTTTGGGGAAACAGAGTTAACCATGACTACTTGTCTTGTCTTGCTAAATTCTTGGGTTACAGAGTCGATTCAGTAGCCTTGGCATGCTTAAGTGAGTGGCCTGTTATTTTCAATATCCTCTGACTATGTCCCCTGAGCTCTTCAGTGAGAGATGGGGGATTCAGGAAAAAAGGAAGTAAGGATTTCTGTCTTTTTTCATGGCTTTTGCTGGAGGTCCTAGTAGAACAAAGAAACTTAAGGAAACAAATTTCATGCAATTGAGCCTAGGGGTTCAAAGCCAACATCCCAAAAGCTATAGGGCAATTAAAACCAGTACTTGGGTGAAACTGGCAGGAAATGTTCAGATTACTCTCATGAAGGATCCTTTATTTCTATGCAGTGTCCTGACAAGGTTTGAGTCCATTTTCAACTAACACGTTTTATTAAAAAGCAAAGGCTTTTGGAAGCTGTGATTAACTTTACCCATAAAAGGCAAAAGATTTTCATGATCTGAAGAGAAACAGGAGATGCATGGAGTGGTTAAGCTGATAAAATTTATTTAAATTTAAAGCTTATTAAAATGCATGCTTTTTAATAAAACACTTTAGTCAAAAGGATACTACCAGACTCCTTCTGATTTGTCTGCAGTAGACTAGCACTGCTATCCAAAGTTATGTCTCTGCTTCCATTCTGTAATAATATTTTAAAATATATACGTATATTATACATGTTGTATATATAGTATATAATATAAATGCATATAAAATATTTTAAAAGAAGGAAATAATCAACTAACAATAAAGGAATAAAGATGGCAGAAAAGCCAAAAGCTTTCTGGGAACAAAGAAAGAGGGGCTTCAATCACCAAATGTTTGGGCAGAGAACCAGGCCTTCAAGGCCCTTTGAAAGTGTGGGGGCTTAGGGAGAAACCTGATTCCAGAGAGCAGAAGCTGCTACTTTATCTCTGTTTGCTTAGAATCTACAGATTATTGATTGCTGGCTCTTGGATACATAGATGTCAGCCTAACAAACACTTCTCACAAATCCTTACTTAATTATCTTAATCCTTTTTTCTTTAACTTCAATATGGGGTTCTGACCTTAGCAACATACATCCTAAATTACTTCGGCTTAGTATCCTTAAAAGGAGAAAACTGAAGAACAATTGGTGACAAAATCATTACTTGTATTGGTATGACTCTTTCACCTGGGAATATAGCCATGTAGACAACCCAGGACTTAGGTAGAGAGAGTGTGAGCGTGGAGGTCCCAGCAGTGGGGGTGAGCATCAGTGAGACATTTTTTTCTCCTGCCTGCTACAAGTCATGAAAAGACAAATTTACAATATATGTTTTTAATTTATGACTAAAGACTATTGTAAAAACTTTTTAATGTTTTATTTGATACAGATTTTAGTTGGGTACATTTCACTTTTATGCTTAGTGGCTCTATTATCTTCTCTGTCATTAATCCCTTTCCAAATATATAGAAGAGGGGAAAGGCTCTAATAATAACCTTGCATTTAGGAATTGGTATCCTAATTGGGATTGGGAAAGTTTAGCCAATTGAGTTTATCTTTCGGATTGAAAAGCCACCTCCAATTCACCAGGCCTCAAAAAGTGAGAACTCAGAGCACCAAACTAAGTTTAGTTCATTCACAATATAACATTATACTAGATAGCTACTTTAAAAGAGACAGTAAGAGTCTCCCACCTTTATTTTGAAGGTCTATACATTTTATAATTAGCATACTGGAAAAGTTGTCTGCATTTATTTCTGAATACTTCAAGCAGCGATGAACCAAATTATTACTTATTGAATACCACATTGGAATATATTAAGAAAACTTCAGGAATTTTTACAGGTAATACGGGGCGGTTTCAATCATTACTGAAACAGAGATGCAGTTTATTCATCCTATAGAACAGAGCTCCCCAACCTTTCAGGCTTTGCCGACCAGCAGGGGGGAGAGGGGATGGTTCCGTGTGAGTGGCCAACAAGCATGCATGCAGCTTCATTTGACTGAATGGCATGCACACATGCCTGCCGCTCATGCAAATGAAGTGCATGTGCATATCCTCACCCACTGCTCGCACAAGTGGGGATGTGTATGCACGTGCTCACCTGCCATTTCCACAGCCTAGTTGCAAATAGCTCATGGCTCATGGTCCTAGAGGTTGGGAAACCCTGCTATGGAATATCTGTTATCTTCTGTAACCAATATATGTTCTATTTATCTTGCTAACAGTAATAAATGGATAACAGAAATATAGAAAATTTTAGCTAATATAGTAGATTTCCTTTCCTTCATTATTATCACTGTCCACTTAAACTGAAGTCAGCTTGGATAATATTTAATAGTCTTTTCATATAGCACCTCATTAATTATATATTATACAACAGTGCAAAATCATTCCAGTTTGAAATTATGTATTACATATAACTTTCTCTGTTTTTCGCATCAAATGATTTGTTGAGGTAGAAATAAACTTTAATAGATTCTAAATCATCATATTGGGTCCAAGTAAGTTTTTATTTTGTTAAAACCTTAAAATCAGCTATTAATCTTTATTTACTGACACAAATCAGACATGTGAACTAAGCCATCAACATCTCAACAGAAGAATCTATAATACTGAAGTTAAATAGATATTTCTGTTTGAACTGCTAAGTCATCAATGTAGGATACTCATAATACATTCATTCTTTATTGTCAGCAATACCAAATTCGTAGCAATTTGAGGTTGGATGCTATGAAAAGCAGTATCAGTTACTCCATTTCAAATTATGTTTTTGAAATAATGAAGATTGTATTACATGATACTTTTTTGCCTGAAACCAGACATTAAGCTATTTCAGGCATAACAAATAAATTGCTTAATAACAGTTTATCATTACTGAAGATAATTGCTGATTTAAGTATAAAGACAACATTAGTGAGATTAAGTTATTATTCTTTTAATTTCTCCCATAACAATCTCTATGCACATTAGAGAACAAAAGCATAATAAAATCCAAAAAAAAAACAGAGAAAAGAACATCCAACATCAACTGTAATATTCTCTTAGAAAAGTTGGGATTTAAAATCCTTTGGTTTGCATTAGAAATATAACTGGAGGCCTTTGTTTTATCTCCATCCCTCTCCAACTTCATTAAGAATGGCTTAAGATTTTGACTTACAAACATGTATATTCAGAAGGAGAGATTTATTTAGATATGTGGCCCCTGGTTCCAAGCCATTCCATTTTAAAAGGCTGCTCCAACCATTAAGAATAGTCCTGTATATGTACTGGGACCCCTGACTGAAGTATGTCTTAATTGCTACGTCTGCCTAAACTTAAAAAAAAAATGTTAAAAAACCCCCCAATCTTGTGAATTTCTTACTGTTCATAACAGGTTTATTGACTTTTCAACAGGATGTTGTAATTTGCTTCCTTTCTCCTAGTACTGTGCTTTTTACTTTTGGGAATCATGTTTAGGATATTAAGACATAACGCAACGAGGAGACTTTAATTGTTACTCTAACGTTAGGAATCAAGGACAACAAAGAGGCTATTTCCCTGCATGCTGATAAAGAAACTCTAAAAATATGGATGTCAAATATTGTACAATGGAGTAGTTGGAATATTAGTATTATATGAGGGTACAATTCTGGGGAGATGGCTAAAGTATTTGTGAAAAATCATGAGACTGAAAATCATGGAAGAACTAACTATAAACTGTACTTAAACTAACAACCTTCAGGAAGAAATTTCCAAGATATCCAAGCCTGCCTAAAATAGGATTAATCGCATCCACCTATTGAACTGCCATATGTAGGAAGCATGAAGACCAAGACTAGAAAAGTGAAAGCATAGAGATATGTCTCTAACAGAGAAGGCTGTTTGGAATTTAGTAGAATCAAATCAATCTTCTGGTTTTACAAATGCTCTTCTTTGAACTGAGAGCAAATTTCAACATTATAAAGAAAAAGGGCGTTGTTCCTACCTGATACGCCTCTTCTCAGCGGGAGGAGCCATCATTCAGAGTGGTTGTCTCCGTCTCAGCAATGGTGGACCGAGTCTACAGTTCTTTTCTTGTATCTGGGCAGCTTCTATCCCAGAATTGACGAGTGATGACATTGTAGACTCAT
>JANHGD010006818.1:0-11566 GCA_027560375.1 Imantodes cenchoa
TCCCTCCAATCCTTCCTTTCACAAAGTAGTTTATTATAGAGAGAGAGCAAGGGCGGGTTCCTCTTACTTTCCTACTGGTGCACTGCATGCGCATTGCAAAGTTTCACACATGCACGAACTCGCTTTGCTCTCACGCGCGCACATGTCCCGTACCACAATTGTGTTTTCACGCATGCGGAGAGGGACGATTTTCCTTCTGCGCATTCTCAGAGATCTGAAAAATCGTGGAAAATTAGGAAAAAAAGATGGCAATGCACACGGACCAGCAAAGACAGCACCCGAGCTGTTGCGCCCAAATTGCACAATCGGCAGGCCACTACTGGAGCAGCGCACAGGATTACATCGGTAGGAACCCACCCTGAATATATATAGAGAGAACAGTATATTCTAAACTGTTTTTTAAAATTGCAATTGTTAGTATTATTACTTTTGTCATTATTATTATTATTATTTCAAATTGTATTGTTGTCCATCTTGGCGAATCAACTGCGGAGAAATAACAACTGATAAACCACCGCACAAAATAGCATCTCTAACAAAAAATGATCTTGGTTTGCTTTCAGTTCTTTGGGTGTCATTAAAAGGTCATATTAAAAGGGGTTCCTTTCCTGAACTTACATGTGCTGCTGTTTTCATGTTTTTTTAACATACCTCTTTCAAATCTTCTTAGTGCTTGTTCATCATTTGTTCCCTTGAATCACTTTTGTGCAAGCGTTTGATTTTCATTACTCTAACTTAAAGGTTGCTTTCCCTTTTCTTAAAACTGAAAAGTTATAAAGTTAAATCAAGAATTTATGGAGTATGCAAGAAAACTGAAATGCAAACACACTGGTGAGTCCTTTTATCTC
The DNA here is from genome assembly GCA_027560375.1 of Imantodes cenchoa. Classification (NCBI taxonomy): domain Eukaryota; kingdom Metazoa; phylum Chordata; class Lepidosauria; order Squamata; family Dipsadidae; genus Imantodes; species Imantodes cenchoa. Next base: position 849 of record JANHGD010006818.1, read on the forward strand.
AACCAGTATGTAAATCAAGTCACAATGTCCACCTTAAAAGAGCCAGTCGGGTTTCCTTTTCAGGCTACACCCACCAACACAAAGTTTGTGCACTTTCCCAAATCCTTTCTGATCAATTCCTCACCATTAATTGCCCAGAACAAAAATGCTTCTGTGGCTAAACTTGGTGTCCTTACTGGCAGTCCTCCACGGTAATTGTTTCCTCCCTATTCAGCTTCCTTCTATTTTAATTCTTCTATACAGGAGAGATTATTGATACACCTTTCTTTTTAGGTGCCAAGTCTCAAATCCAGTTGGTGGAGTCTGGAGGGGATGTGAGAAGACCTGGAGGGTCCCTCCGTCTCTCTTGTCAAGGCTCTGGATTCACCTTCAGCAGCTACTGGATGCACTGGGTGAGACAGGCTCCAGGGAAAGGCCTGGAATGGGTGGCAAGGATTTACTCAACTACCATTTACTACTCGGACAAAGTCAAGGGACGCTTCACAGCCTCCAGGGACGATGCCAAAAGCCAGCTGTATCTGCAAATGAACAATCTGAAAGAAGAGGACACGGCTGTCTATTACTGTGCGAGAGACACAGTGAGAGGAAGTGAATCTGAAGCTAAACAAAAACCTTCAGAGCAGCTCTTCAACTTGATTCAGCACCAGATTCTGGATTGGCTAATTAGGATTCACCACCCTATAGTGAGATTTTTAGGATTACTTTCTTTTAGCAGTTATAATATAAATTCCTTTAGTGCAGCCAATCTTGCATCAGTCTAACATATAATATAGTATTGAAGAGAAAACATTTTCTTTTTTTTAAATTGAATAATCGTATTAATTATCTACACCAGACCTGTGTCCCCTGCATACGATTATTTATCCTTTGTACAAGAATAGAATTTTAAAAGGCTGTAGACATTTGTTAGCAGCTGGATTGATTGTAATTGTGAATTTTGATATTGAAGAAATGGAGACAAGCCAATATATACACACACACCTCGTCGAAATGTCGATGAGACCTCGTCAAAATGTCAATGTGACCTTGTTGAAACGTTGCCAAAATACTCTCAATCGTACATGGGAAAAGACCCAAATACATCAAGACCTATATATATATACACATTCTATCCATCATCATCTCAACTATTTTAATCAATTCTTATTTGTTCTTGGGCTTTCCTCCCATACTCCTCTATTGCGTCTTTGTCTCTGACAACATCTGTATCTTCATTATTCCATTTAAGTATTTCTCCGATCTCTATCCTCCTACGCAGTCAAATATCCAGGGTATCCAACCATACCTCTTTCTCCCTTTCAAAAGCATCTTCCAGGTTATCCAATTCCAATCCCATTTTTATATCTTTCAACAAAAAAAAAATTCTTGTCCTCTTGTTTTATTTGGTGATTTGTCTATTCTGTCTTTTTCTTCATTCTTTCTGATGCCTCTTCTCTTTCCTGCACTCTTTGATCTTCAGTAATTGCCAGGTTTTTTTTTTATTTGCCACTTATGCCTTGGACTAAGTCTTTTATCTCTCTGTGGCTCTTTATCATGATAATTTTTCATCTGTATTAAGTAATATCCTATCAAGGTCCTTAGATTTTTTTCTGGATTTTGTACAATTTTATATATTTATGATATTTAGTTTGGACTTGTGTATAGGTCCACCAATCCAAGCTAATCCTGTGTTCTGTCAGATCTTCTCTAGTTCTCAAATTATCTAGTTCATCTAATAAGTCGTTGTATCATATAATTTTATCGAATGTTTTAGGATTTGGATGTTTTATTGCTTCAATTGTAGAAAGCCAATATGGGATCTTTAAGTAGTGATGTTTGTTAATATTCAACCAAATTTGTAATAATGTATTTCTAACCAGATGTCTCTTGAAATATGTTTGGGCTTTATATTTCTCATCCCATATAAACATATGCCATCCTAGTTGAAGATCATGTCCTTCTATTGTCAGTATTCCCTTATTTCTAGAAGAGGAGATAGTGGACAGCCCTGTCTTGCCCCTTTTTCAATGTCAAATAATTCTGTATATTCCCCGTTCACAATAACTCTACCTTTTTGTTTTGCATAAATTGTTTCTATCATTTTTATAAATTTTGTCTGAAATTTCATTATATCAAGTTGCCGAATCATAAATTTCCAGTTAACGTTGTCAAAAGCTTTTTGGGCATCAAGGAAAACCAGCACTGCCTGCTTTTCAGAATGTTCCTTAAAGTACTCAAGTGTATTCATTATTGTTCTCAGGTTGTTCTTAATCTGCCATTTTGGTAAGAAGCCATTTTAGTCTTGGTGTATGTTCACGTTAAGAATTTTTAAAACTCTTTCAGTTATAATTGATATAAATAATTTATAATCCCAATTCAAAAGAAAGATAGGTGTATAATTTTAAATTAATTGGTGGTCCAAATTTTCTTTAGGTATCAATGTTATTAAGGCCTGTGACCATGTGGGTGGTATTCTTGTTTTTTCTAATACATCATTTAATAATTCTAACTTTATCTCTTTTAGTGGATTTTGTATATTTTTGTATACTTCAATTGGTATCCCATCCGGCTCAGGGGTTTTGTATTTTTCTGTTTGTTTAGAACCATCTCTAATTCTGTAATTGTAATTAATCTATTTAACCTCTCTCTTTGGTCTTCCATAATTTGTTTTATGTTTGTTGATTCATGGTATGTTTTAATTTTTTGCTTGTTGACATCTTCTTGGGCATATAACTTTGTATAGAAGTTCAATATTATACTCTTCTTCCCTATTGTGTTGGACCCTTCCTTCTTCATCCTGTAAACTAAACCTCTTAAGAGCTTACAACTTGCATTGTGAAGCCATGTCTGAGTTGGCAACAGATGTCCTCTCCTAAATATAGAACAGACTGAGTTATGTGGTGAATACAAAGTGCTATAACTATTTCTCAACCCACAATGAAAATTGCTATTAATAGTATTCGTATTGGTGGTATTAGTATTATTTTCAATTGGCATGCCTATCCATCTTGAAGAATCATCTCTGGGCTGCTAACAGCCAATTGACAAATAACACAAGAATGATATTAAATATCTTGGAATATTATGAAGCGCATCCAGAAAGGCAAATGGGCCTTGTCTTCCTGGATGCACAAAAGGAATTCGACAATGTGAATTGGGAATTTATGTTAGGATTAATCCAAAAAATGAAATTTGGCGACAAATTTGAAAAGTTAGTGGAGTCAATTCTTCGCAGTCAGCTAAGGTGATAATCAATGGAGAAATGACGCAACCATTCAAGATAACCAAAGGGGTCCGTCAGGGATGCCCAATGTCACTTCTGCTCTTTATCTTGACTTTAGAAACACTATTAAATAAAATTAGAAACAATAAGAAATTAGAGGAACAAAAATTAAAAAGGAAATATATAAATTACAAGAGTTTGCGGACGATCTAGTTTTTATACTAGAAGAACCTCAAAAATCAGGCCAAGAATTAATTAGAGAAATAGAAAGGAATGGGGAATTGGCAGGGATGAAAATTAATAAACAAAAAACCAAAATTATAACAAAAAATTTGACTCTAAAACAAAATGAAGAACTGGAAAAAACATTAGGTTTACAAATAACAAAAAAAATTAAATACTTGGGTATAATCCTAACCAATAAATGTTCTTCGATCAAGAAAGATAACTATTATAAATTGCTAAACCAGATAAATTTGATTTACAAAAATGGGAAAAATTGCAACTCTCTTTAATGGGCCATATAGCAATCATCAAAATGAATATATTACCTAAAATGTTATATTTATTTCAAACTATTCACATAAAATTAGAGACTAGATGTTTTAATGAGATACATAAAATCACAAAGAAATTTATTTAGCTAAATCGGAAGCCGAGAATTAAATTATCATATTTACAAGATGACAAGAGCAGAGGTGGCCTAGGATTCCCTGATTGGAGATTATATTATAGGGCAGCATCTCTCACATGGTTGAAAGATTGGTTAAATTTGTCAAACAAAAGGTTGCTAACAGTGGAGGGACATGACCTCCAAAACGGATGGCATGCCTATATCTGGAATAAGAGTGACAAACCACCAATAAGTTTCAACCAACATTTGATCAGGAGATCACTATTCAAAAGATGGAACAAAACCAAAAAGAAAAATTATATAAAAGTCCCGAGATGGATCTCTCCGATAGAGACCAGCATTCATCCTAATTTTATAAACCATAGTAACACTATCAGATATATTGAATTATTAGACCCAACGGGACAATTAAAAAGCAGAGAACAATTAGAGAAACAGGAAATTAAAATTGAGTGGTGGCCGTACTTACAAATTAAGATTAGATATAAAGAAGATAAAAAAGGACCGGGAATAGATACAGAATTAAGTAAATTAGATACAATATTATTGGGTACGGAAGAAAAAATGATATCCAAAATATACAAACATCTGTTAGAGATGGAAAAAAAATGGAAGAGGTAGTGAAAGAACCAATGCTTGCCTGGGCTAAAAATGTAGGCCACAGCATACACCTTGCTGACTGGGAACAAACTTGGAATAGGAACTGTAAAATAACAAAATCAGCAACATATAAAGAAAACTATTACAAAATGTTTTATAGATGGCACCCAGCACCATCTACATTGGCAAAAATATACTCAAATTATAATTCGAATTGCTGGAAATGCCACAAAGAGGTAGGCACCTTCTTTCATACACAGTGGACATGTCACGAAGCAAAAAAAAAATACTGGAAAAAGATCCACAAGTGGTTAGGAGAAATAATTGGAGAAGAAGTGGAAAATATGCCGGAATACTTTCTCTTGGGAATATCTAAAAAACAGTACAGTAAAAAAAATACAATATTTGACACTTCATATTATTACAGCTGCAAGAATAACATTTGCACAATTTTGGTAAAATAGTCAATTGCCTCCGGAAAATGTGTTGATCGAGAAAATATATAATTGCACAGAAATGGATAAGTTAACGATGGAATTAAAGGGACTTGATAATTCTGAATATTATGAGACCTGGAAGTTATGGTATGCCTGGATAAAAAGGAATAAAGAAAATAGGGGGACAGAGAGACAATAAGAAGGGAATATATATAGATATAAATATATATAGATACATAAATGGATAAATAAAATATTTTGATGTAATAGTTACAACATAATCTTACAATTTTTATTTCTTTTTGAACATATTTTGAATATAATGTGTAAGAGCGATAATAGAAATATAGTTATATAGTTTTATACATATACATAGTTACAGAATTATATAAAGTAAGAATGAACAATAACAGGTATGTTCAATGGAAATTGTGATGTTTTAAAACTGTAAAATAATAAAAATATTATTTAAAAAAAGTAATTTTAGCCTTCCTGTGGAGTTGACTCTTGGTCTGGTCCACCTGATGGGACAGAGAGCTACTGTTGTTGGTTTCATAGAGTTCTCTAAATTCGTTTAGGCACTGATGAATATTTCTCTTTTAAGAAGAAAATGGCTTTGGTATTTTATTCCAATAGGAAAGCTATTTTAAAACATCTGGAGGTGGCGGATGAATTATCATGCATTGCAGAACAAATCTCAACTCTTAAAAATGAAGGTGACACTCTAGTTTCAAAAGATCACTGATAATTTTTCTCACAGATAATGCCCCAGTTTTTTAAAAGAATGCCTTCCATTCATTTCTTCTAAAACTGCTGTGGTAGAAAGGATTTTCAATAAACAGTGTTTCATCGACTTGTTTTTGTCATTTACTCCTTTGTGCCCAGTTCATGGCTTCTTTTGCCTATTTGGCATGCAATCCAATACTTGTGACTTCATGTCATGAGGGAAAGTGGACTGAAGACATGTCTCATGGCAAGGTATTACATCAGACTACGCTGTGCATTTCAAGCTGGAAGATAAAGTTAGGCTTCTTTCCCCAACTTTGTAGAATTATGCTTGTGACAGTCAGTTCTAGAAATATATCATCTTTTGAATGACCTTTCCCGCCCTTTTTAAACCTTTCTGCCTCAGGGCCAATTCTCTGCATGAAAAGTGCTGAATGACTTTTGTTTTTTGTTAAATCTGTTTTCTACTTATACTCCCAGCCCTATTATCTGTAGATACTATCTACAGTAAATTAAAAATTTATGTGCTTCAATCTAATTTTGTCTAGAGACTTTCTTGCAGAAGTTTCAAGGAGGACCTTTTCATTAAACTTTCTTGCTTTGTTTAAAGATTGATATATGTGTACGATTCAGCAAGATTCCAGAGAAGGTAATTTGTTAGCTTTTTATAAGCTCTGTTTATCTAATCCCATGAGAAAAGTGATAGAGGTGTAGGGCAAATGGAGTGACTTAAAACCTGAATTACTTAAAGAACAGGCTTATCCTGCTACAACAAAAAAAGCCCATGAATAATACAATTTCCAATATTATTTCATTGATAGTGGGTCAACTCTACAGTTGAAGAATACAAAATTTTGTAAGCAAGTGTTTGATTTCTCTACTATGAATTGAAAAGTAATAGAAACAAATTGGAAATAAGAACGGTTACAAAAACAGCTCACACACATACAAATATGTAAACAGTTCCTAACAGTATAACCAAGAGACAATCCAAATGTTATTGATAACTAGATTGACTTAATTAAAATTAAAAAATTAAATTAACAATTACCAAGAACTTCTCTGTGTCAAAATCAGGGTACAAATACCATAAAGCAACCCATTTGTTATGCAACATAAAGTCTTTGCAACATAGAGAAACAAAATCAGATATCAGTTCTTGTTCCTTTTTGTCTGTCACTATTATTGAAATTTTGTGATCCAATGATTTTTGTACACTGTGGACATAAACAGTTGCTGTGATGTCCTTGTGCTTATGACATGGGTCATGGGTCATACATTTTGAGAGGTAACTGTCAACCATCAATAACCCTAACTGTAACTCATTTGATGAAGGGGAAAAAAGCATAATACAGTCAAAATAAGTGGATGAAAGGATTGCCCATTAGTGAGTTTCACACACCAAAAATTTCTAAAAGTGCAAAAAAAGCACCAGAGTTGAAATTTTTGCAGATACCCCAAGTAGTAACTTGGTATTAGTCCCATGGAAAACTGGACCATTAAGCATAATCTTTCTGTACCTGTGCTATTGTTTTCTTAAGGCATGGCAATGACTTCTTATCCTAAGTTAGCTTTATTAATTTGTAATCTAATTGAGCATGAGATAGGGGATTCCTGATCATAACCTCCTTCCTTATTCTTTGTCTTTTGCAATTCCTGCCATGCCAGTCCCTGATCAATACCACTTCCTTGCATTTAATTTTGCAAAACAAAATGGTCAGATAGCTGCCTGTCGCATTCTGTGCAGCTAACAGTCACTTTGGTATTCCTTAGCTCAAGAAAATGGCACAGAAAGGAGGAGTTTTCAATCAGCACCATTTTGTTGGGAGATTGGTGTTGGTTTGTAACAAAAATATAGATAAAGATACACAGGAGATCTTTATTACTGATTCCCTACGGCACATCTAATTTAACTCTCAGAAATATCATTCCCATCTTTTGTGTTCTGTTGTCTTTCTTTCTGGGGTTTATCATCTATAAAACATAAGAACAGCAGGAAGTAAGGAGGCAATATTCTCTGGAGTTCTAAGCATAACCAAACTTAGAGAGCACTAAGAATTCCACAGTTCAACCATAAGCTATAGATATTAACTTCTGTTGAAATATTCTCTCTTCTTAGAGGGTTACTATTTTTCTTTAAGGAATGATAAAGCCTGAATCGGAGTGTTTTTTTAGTTGTAGAAAACTTTCTAACATACGTACATGACATATGTACATAATATTCTACTACTTTATTAGATATTTTATATTTTAATACTTTTCTAAATTTCACAAAGCCTATAGATTAGGGCAGGTGAAGGCAAAACTTTCAATAATTATTAAGAGCAGACATAAATCTGTTTCTTCATTTATTCCTCCTTGTCCCCCATATTAATATTGCTCATGCCACTGTTGCAACATTGGATGGGTGAGTGAATATTAGTGTTCTAGTACTAGTTTTCCCTGATAACAAAAACGTAAAGTAGTAAAGCTTTATGCTCATCCACTGATAATATATGGGCTGACTAATTGACTAGATTGGACAAAAGGATGGCAATTCTTGCTTAAGAGGATGACAACATATCCATATTACCTCACTATTAGGAATTACAATGGATTGGGTTCATTTGGTGTCAATGATAGATTTGTTCTCCTTTATTTTCAATAAATATTGCACCAGTGTGTTATTTATTTGTTACCTTTATACATTGCCTTTTCTCCAAACTTCAAAGAGGCTTAAATTGGTATCTTCCCTGGCTTTGTTTTTTAAACCCACAACTGGCCCAAAATCACCCAATGAATTGCCACTACTGAAGGTAAACTTAAACCTTGATCTTCATATGTTGCATGACCATCTTTCTCGTTGCTACAAGGTGAAATTATACGCTGATTAAAAACACATCAATAATATGAGTTTCTGATTAGTTCCAAGAAATAAATCATTAACAGTAATAAGAAAAAACATCATTAAGGTTGCAACCAGTGTATGATGAATTCTTCACCAAAAGGGTGAAAAACACATTATAATGGTATAATTAATTTGGAATCATTTGACCTGAAATCATTTTTTTTTGTTTCAAATTAATTTCAGATGCACAAACACTTTGACAAGAATTGAAGTTTAGTCCCAAAATGCATATATTTCCAAAATGAGCATATTTTTGGCTAGAATTTTATATTTATCTACCTGGAAGTAAACTCAATACAGTTGTATTTATAAATGTATATTTCTGTGGCATCAACTGTTCTAGTCAAGAGCTTGTTAAATATGTAACTTCTTATCAAGTTATATCTTGATAAGATATAAGTTATCAAGATACTTCTGCAGACTAATGACAGACAAGAAAATAAATGACATGCACTTTTGGTTTCTATGAAGTGTAAGGCCTACACTGGCCAATTGGCTAAGATAGCAGATATTTAGTTTGAACATGTGTGAAGGAATACAAGTACTTTAAGATACTCTGGATTTGGCTTTATTCTGTTGGTATTAAAGAAATGACTTTCAGGAACTGTGTAGAAAATTATATATGGATTAGTTTACACAAGCATGAAATTATAATATTTGCTTAGGCTACTCTTGCTGGCTTATTGCCTCAGAGTCATGGTACTAATATGCACATGTTCAGTATTGAAATACATCTAATTTTATTTTATTGCATGGTTTAAACTAACACATGGATTAGAATTATTTTCTTGGCTGACTTTCTTAGATGAAACCAGTAAAGGAAGACAACCGGATTATCCAGAAATTAAGATTTCTTGCTGCTCTTAATTTGCTCCATCTCAGATATCCACCATTGCCTGAAGAGGTCAAAATAAAATAAGTTCCGAGGTCTCTGGTGTTTCTGGCTAACTGGTTTTATTTTAGAAAGATATGCGAAATTGGATTTAGAAAATTGAACTTTAACAGGCCAGGTAGGTCTCTCGATTTATCTTTCCCACCTCATCTTGGCTTCTTGTAATAAAAGTTTTATATATCTTCCCAAATAGTTGCTATGGAAAATGTGGAGGGTTTAAGTTTTGAATTCATTTCAGTTGCATTTTTTTTCTTCCAATCGAGTTTTTCCAACCATAAGTTTTTATAGTGCACAAAACATAAATAGCTGAGTTTTCTGAATATTTTAGGGATGTACTGCTGGTCTTACATAGACAATATATTGTACATGCATATCATACGCTATTCCTCAAAACCAGACCAATATAAAAGTTCAACAGAGAGAACTTGTCAAAGTTCCCTTGGCATTCCTTGAATTGCAAAGCAGTAGCTACAACTGAGCAAACTAAGGGAAAAACATGACATTAACATGATTTGTAAACCATCCAAGATGGATCTGAAATTCCTTATGATATTGCAATAACAGGCATAGAGCATGCGTACTTATGCCGCCCTATTTTGTTGATAATGTGTTGCTGAGAAGCAAGAATCAGATGTTTGGAAAGATTCCATTTCAGAGGTTAGGTTATGCTAAATTATTTTTTGTTTAACCATCTTTATGAATAAACTTAAAACACACAAAAAAAGGTGTTCACCATTCAGAACATTTTTCACAAAAGGCAAACAAATAGTATTATAGTTACTGCAACTTGTCAATACAATTCCTTTCTTTAAAAAAAGCAGTCTGGAAACAGGGAGAATATATGAATTGAGGAGTCCCAGGATATTCCAAGAGATAGTAAGTAGAATTGTTATATATGGGCTGAAAAAGTATTCAGATGACTGTTGGATAGCACAAAGTGGAATAGACCATTCTGACTTAATTCCGACAATAACTACCACAATCTACTGATAGCTTACATTTCTGCAGTTCATAAGATAAGACAATAACCGTAACATTGATGGAAGCAAAGAATTATTTTTTCTTTAAATGCTGGAATGTAATATTTATTAAAATTTCATGTTAATTTAAAATGAGAGTTATTTTCCAAACCTACATGGATTTCATTCTGTATCATGATCAGGGGTGGATTCCTCCTGGTTCGGACCAGATCGCCCAAACTGTTAGTGACCTGCTGGTGACACGATGATGGCGTCACAGATCCAGTTCTGTTGGTGCTGTTCCATGGGTGCCGCCATCTTTTGGGGGGAATTTTTTGCTAATTTTTACTTATTCTGATGGCTTCTCCTCTTCCCCTGCTT
>JANHGD010006818.1:42367-53453 GCA_027560375.1 Imantodes cenchoa
TTGCATTCTGTTAAAACCCTCCTTAAGAGAGCAGCCTGCTTGTCTCCTTCACTAAGGCTCCGGCCATCAACTTGCTGTGTCACTCCCCCTGCATGAAAGGAGGTGGAGGTGGAGGAGGAGGTTTGCCAGAGCCTTAGTGCAGGAGAGAAGCCATGTCCCTTTGCATCCTGTTAAAATCCTTCTTAAGCGAGTGGCCGGCTTCACTCCTGCAGTAAGGCTCCGACCATCACCTTGCCATGTCCGCCCACCTACACAAGAAGAGAAGGATGGGAAGGAGGAGGGTCGCTGAAGCCTTAGTGCCACATGGGGAGGGAGAGCGGTGGCGGTGGCCTCTTCCAAGCGCAGCACATGGAGTCGAAGTGGGCAAGGCGACCCTGGCACACCTGTTGCTGTGGAAGTGCAGTGATTGCTCAGCCAGGGTGGCCTCAGCAGGAGCTGCATTGGTCTCTCCACCTGTGCCATGTCCCACTCAGCCATCCATGCAACTACAAGTGCGGCGACCTGGTCTTCGGCAAGATGAAGGGCTACCTGTACTGGTCCACCAAGGTAAGCACCACCACCCAGGTTGAAGGGAAAGCATTATGGGCTGCACCGTGGTATGGCTGGGCCTAGCCCTCTCCCCGCACAGGGGACTGCTGATCCGCTAGCTGCTGGTGGTTTCCATGCCTCCCTCCGCTCTACTTCTTCGCTGGCGGGAAGTGCCGCCACGGCCAAGCTTCCTTCCCCCGGAGCACCGAACTCCATGGGTTGAGTTCCCGGAGTGGCGGCAGCGGTCTAAGGAAGCAGGCAGGTGGCCAGGTGGGAAGCCAGTGGGCTGCTTCGGAGCCCCAAGCGCCATGGAGCGGGCATGGGAGGCATGCGGGCCTGGATAGAAGGCAGCCTTTTGTGCATCATACCACTCCCCTCTGCTGGCGGACCTCTGCCTTTGCAGAAACAGGGCAGGGTGGGGTGAGCAAGCGGTGACCGGGGGACCGGTTCGGGGGTGTGGCTAGTCAGCCATTGCTACCGGTTTGGCGAACCAGGCCATATGTCCGCTAACGGTTCTCCCAAACTGGTAGCATTTCACCTCTGGTACATTTCAGATATGTGACTTTCAGCTCCTTGAACTCTGAATTGGCATTGCCACTGCTGAAAGCCATTGGTTGCTTTGCAGTTGCACAGTTCATTGTTTACACATTGGTGGCAACATGACAAAGTGTGGGCTGTAAGCAAGCAAGCAAATAAATAAATAGTTCAGAGTTAGGAAATTGTCTGCTGAACAATGTTCATTTGATAGTAGCAATGTATGGAAGCAAAGTTCTGAATAGATGGATTTCTTGGGTGAATGTACTAGTGAGAACCAATATGAAGCAATCTAATGAAAAACATGATAAAACAACTTTGAAAGGAATATTTAAGTTCTCTCTCATCAATGTTCATTGTCTTTCCATTTATATTATCTCACAGTGTTGTTCTATTAGGATATCACTGGAAATGGAACACTTGTGCATTGCCACAACTGCCTAGAAAAAGCAGTAAATATATTTAAACAAAAAAAATCAGATTTGATTCTGTATTTGGGCTTTATTGAAGCTACACAGATAACCTGGTATATACACACATAATTTGTTTTATACGTAAATTTACTCAGTGTCAAACATTATTCATAGATAGATCTTCTAAATGGATATCCCTAGATGGTGCTATTTACTGCAGTAACGGTTTAGTGCTTTGCATTCAATCATATCAGCAGTTCCTGGTGCAGATATTTATAGCATATAGAGCTAAAAGAATGAGTGGTTTAGATTCAGATCTTGACTGTGTTGGGTAATAGGAGTGGTTGGATTAAAGTGATGAGTTCAGTTATTCCCTACCTGTGGAAGTTTATGATACCCACTGTGTGTGCAAATGCACTTAATACCAGCAAATTGGTTACATTAAAGCAATGGAGTGTCATGATTTTCTAGATGAAGCGATACTAAGAACTCCTGCAGCAATCAGCATTATAGTAGGGACATGCTGTTGTTCCAGTGGCTGCTTGAATTTCTTGTGTTCCTTTTTGACGACAAGATATTTTGAACCAATTGATCCGTATTATGCCTTATAGTCCCACATGGCTAAAAATCCAGGTTTTCAGAGAATAATCTAGAGCAGGAGTGTCAAACTCACGTCATCACGGCGACATCACGTGACAAATCGGGACTTCCCCCCCCTTTGCTAAACCAGGCGGGGCGGGGGTGGGGCCAGCATGTGACTCATCCGGCCTGCAGCTAATCAACTGTTATTCTTGTTACAAGTGGAATTTGTAGCTATGTAAGAACCAGAAAAGAATTCTATAAAGTTCACATCTTCATTTAAATTTCTTCCACTCCCCTTAATATATCTCTCGAGTTCTGTATTTATGCTATTGTGCTGAGTCACTTCCTAGCAAGTATTTTCCACCAATTTGTGTCATTGAGTTGTGCCACTATGTTGTTACTCTTCCAGGTATCCTTGCCAGCTCCGTGCAGCTCCGTGCATATCCAATGGTCTGGATGTTATTGCCTGGTTGATCTCTCTATCATCATTTCAGAAAAAGTAATAAAAGAGTTGCATGCTGTATCTGTATTTGGACCATGATAAGTACTGGATATTCAAGCTGTGAAGGTAATTTGAACTGTCAGATACTGCACATCACATTTCAGGTTGTGAGATTTGTTATAGGCATTAAACTCGTGGGGTAAAAAAAATATTACACGTGTATGAACTTGTCACTCCTTTTGCCTGCTGTCTATCTCTTGATTGTTGATGTTTGTGTTCTCCTCCATTCCTTTCCCAGCTTCTCAATAATCTCTCCCCAAAATGTTACTGGCTAATTCTATAGCTGGAGCAGAAGGAGATATTGATTAAGGGCACTGCCCAAAAGGGTTTGCACAAAAAAAATTTAGTTGCATGATCCTGGAACTCAAGAGGCACGTTTCTATTTCATTCCCAGAAAAACATGCAATTACATACATGTGTAATATTTTTTTAATTACATGTGTAATATTTTTTTAATTACATGTGTAATATTCTCCTAAGTGGCAACCAAGTCCAGATGGAGAAAAATGTTTTAACTCATTCAAGGAAATTCCACCTTAATTAACTCACTCACTAAGGCAGGAAAATTCCTAGTACAGTTTCTAGGGTTTCAAATTTATTCCAATTGGCATTCAAGGCACCTTAACTAAAATCTCCGTAGTTCTTGCTTCCTTGATCTTGTTCATCCATATACTGCTTGACATCACCCTTTGAAACTGTAGTAGGAGTTTTTTGGTTTCATATACAGTAAGATAATTAAGGCAGAGCCTCTTTGACTTCAAGGGCTTCTCCCCAAATTCCTCTTCACTAGGGCTAAGTTGACATTTAGGAAACAAGCCATCAATTGATTCGCTTGCTATCTTTTAATATTTGTGCCAGTGTTACATTGCTTTCCCACAATCTCTTGCTGTTATCATGGAGTGTAGGGATGAGGCCAAGTGAAAGTGTGTGTGTGTGTGTGTGTGTGTGTGTAAAAACTCCCTGCCCTAAGCGGGTACCTTGCTCCTGAATGATCTCATTTAGTCCACACGGCCAGAATGATCTAAGACACCTTCTCTGGATGGTACATGATCTCATCTAGGTTGCAATAATAGGATGCTTGTTGGAGAAGGTGTGTGTGTGTGTGTGTGTGTGTGTGTGTGTGTGAATTCACCAGTGAAAATGCTGTTGCTCTCTTCTACCTTTGGCTGCTTGGAAAACTGTATATAAGCAATAAATACCGCAAGGGCAGTTGGACATTTTTGCACCCTGCCATGATTTGTCTCTAATTCCATCATCGGAGGGTGTCCTGAAGATCAGGATCCTCAGGCCATGCCCATTACTACTGTACTTTAAAAATGAGGAAATAAGTGGTGGTGCAGGAAGGTATGTGTTAGCAAGAGTAAGAGGTATCAAGTTGCTTTGGCTCTGGCTACTACCTCAATTCGATGGTAGTAAAGTGGCCTTGCTTAAGAGTTCATGATTTCTCTGGAGGTTTAAACCATGAAAATCCCTCCTGAAGTATGAGAAGATGATTGTCATGCCATTTTCCTTATCACAGAAAAGGAGAAAACAGTTATCGCAGAACTATCTGGATCAGCAAATGCAGCTGAGGAAACCTGTGTTACTCCAGCTGCATAACTATAACCACAAAGACTTCCAAAAGTACTCCCCAAAAAGTACCACAGAGAGCTACAGTTAATATTTGGCTTTTCATTGGAAACTAAAATAAGAATTGGCTGCTGGAAAAATAATATTAACCAGATTAACAGTTGTTTGACTGAATGGCAACATTCTGTGTTTTATTAGCAGATGGCATATTTGGAACATGATAAAACCCACAATTTGTTCAACTGTAGGCAGCCGTTGGGGCTCTGTAATAAGCAAACAAACAAGGCTTGGTGACAGTCTGAGGCGGCCCTCAAGTATTTGAGGCAGCAGATAATCCAAGGACAATTTGTGATTGCCTTGTGTCTCATTGTTCAGCTATTTCCAGCTTATTTTCCTTTTTGTCCTGAGAAATCATTATAATTGCTTCTTTTTTTCTGGGTCCATTAGGGAGATCTCAGATGGCTTAGGGTAATGTTGTATTAATTTATTACTAAATGATAGTGGAACAGCAGAGGATTTGTGTGTATCTGCATCCATATTAATAGAAATAGAGAAGTGAATTGGTTTATTATTTTCATTAATAAAACATGAAAGTCAACCTTGGTTTTTTTTTCATAATCAGAAACCTGTCACACTATGAAAATATCTTGCTTTCTTATTGTCCTTTGCTAGTTTAGAAGTTTTTTCCATCCAAAGGAAGGAAAGAGGATAAATTGGGTGTGTGTATGGGGAGATCTTTTTGTAGCAGAT
Organism: Imantodes cenchoa; assembly: GCA_027560375.1. Classification (NCBI taxonomy): domain Eukaryota; kingdom Metazoa; phylum Chordata; class Lepidosauria; order Squamata; family Dipsadidae; genus Imantodes; species Imantodes cenchoa. The sequence continues at coordinate 47,246 of JANHGD010006818.1, forward strand.
GCAAACGATATCGTTATTTGTAAATACTAAACTACAGCATAATCTATCTATAGTCTAATATGCTGTGTGAATATATCTAATTTCTTCATTACATCATAGTTTTATGTATTGTGTGAATCAGGCCAATATCTTATAGCTAGAGCAGTCTTCTCAGTGTTAGCTGCTATTCCCAAAACATCTGGTAGGCACCAATCTAAGGCAAGGCTAAGGAGGCTTTTGGGTGAATGGTGAACCCAAAGGCAAAAATGCAACTCCATTGTTGTAAGTGTAAGTTGAACTCATTGCGACTGAACAAATAAACAAAAAGTTCAATATGCACTGATAGGGTCTGTTCAGGGAAAAGACATGGAAGCCATAGTGAATTGTTCAATAAATAAGTTCAATTTGCAGCAGCTATGAAAAAGACAAATTCCGTGCTAGTGATCAATATGAAAGCAAGCAAAATAAAATTGTTAATACTGCAATATATAGAGATATGTTTATAGCCCTTGGAGCATTATACATAGATCTGATTGATTCATTTGAGTAAGCTAAAAAAAAATGCAGGAAAGTTAAGCCAAAATGATCATGGATTTGAATACTTATCTTTTGAGACAAGGCAAGAAATGCCTGAGATTCTATATCCTAAGAAAAAATGACTGACTGGGGACAATTAGCTCTTGTTTAGTTACTGCCTAGTACAGTAACCATTTGCCATTATAACTTTACGACCAGTCCTCCATTCACAATCTTCACATTTCTGTAAAGCAAAGAAAAGCTGAAATAAGATCATAAGCACAGTCATTGTTTCACTTGTGACTGCTTCCCTTAATGAGTGAGTTGCCTGCCCCAACTTTGATTGCTAAATGAGGACTGCCTGTAATGGAAAAGTATAAAATCATGGATAACATGAGAAAGAGGGCAGAGGATTTTTAGCTCTTAGTATCAGACTACTAGGATCAAGTATTATCCAAAAAAGTTAATTAGAAGATTTAGAATTTAAAACAAAGTATATCTTCACACAGAACATGGTTAATTTACTGAATTCATTACCACAAGAAGTGGTTGATGGCCACCAATCTGACTGGTTTTAAAGTGGGATTGGATGAAGAACAAATCTACCAAGTGATGTTGGTGCTGAATCTCTGAGTTGGAGTAAATATTCCCATAGTATTAGTTATAGAGCCACATTGATGGGAGAAAGATACGTTTTCAGCTTCTGTTTGTGTGCATCCCAGAGGCATCCAGATGGCTACTGTGAGAAGCCAAATGCTGAACTTGGCTTGAATTATCAGGACTACTTTAGGTTCTTATATTTCACATGGCATCATTTCTATTCCCAGTGCCTCCAAATACTCTGCAACAGGTTTTGAAATGTAGAATATAGGAAGAAAATGGGGAAGTATTATCTGTTTTTTGTTTGTTTGTATGAAGTAGAGGGCATCTTTCCTCAGATAAACTTCTAAAGAAAAAAAATTACCCAGCCCAGAGGAAGGTTAAAGAATGAGAAAACAATATTGACATGTAGGGAAACAAGCTAGATGCAGATAATGATGCTTTTATTTGATTTATAGTAGACTGATCTGAGCAGTTTCTTTCTATATTTGTTCTACCTGTATTATTCTCCCTATATTGTGTATCTGTATATCTACCTAAAAAATTGAGGGATTCCTGATATTTTCCTTTTCTCCGTTCTCCTCAAATTTCAATTAAAACCTCTACCTAATAAAAGATTTATATCTTTTGATACTCCAAGTCCTGCTGTGCTGCCTCATTGTGGTGGCTGGGAGTTCCTGGGAGAAGTAAGTGAAGAATGGAGTTCATGCCAAGAAAAATAAAATCCCATCAGTCACTGAAGGCATGAAGATCATCCTAGTTGCCAAGGTAAAGCTAGCATTCCACCTCAAGCATTCCATCTATATGGGACAGCAGGCACATAATAAGATAGCAATAGCAATAGCACTTAGACTTATATACCGCTTCATAGTGCTCTACAGCCCTCTCTAAGCGGTTTACAAAATCAGCATATTGCCCCCAACAATCTTGGTTCTCATTTTACCCACCTCGGAAGGATGGAAGGCTGAGTCAAACTTGAGCCTGGTGAGATTTGATCCGCTGACCTGCTGAACTAGCAGTCAGTTTCAGTGGCCTGCAGTACTGCACTCTAACCACTGAGCCACCTCAGCTCAAGATGCTTGAGGTAGAATATTATTTTAGTGACAATGGCAAAGGCATCATTTCAAACTGCATGGGAGATGGCAATGGAATACCAAACCTGTTTTTTTAAAACCAAGAAAACCACATGGATAAAAAATATATAATGATTTATGATGCAGTGGCAGACAATGTTGGGTGGCACTCAAGAACTGAAAATCATTTGGAATATTAATGGTGTTTATTATGTGGCTAGAATAATGCCTTTGGGGTTATTCCAATGGTTGATTTTGTCATAAAGGGGAAAAAAATCCAAAGCTGCAAAGACAGAATTACAGTGGAAATATAAAAAAACATGAACCTGGCAAAAACTCAGCATAATGAAAGATGAAATGACCTGTCTACAGATTGAAACTTAAGCATCAGCAAACTAAACTGGAGACGTTCTGTCAGAAGATCATTCCATTTATTACTCAGGACATGAAAAATAAGGAAGCAATGGTGTTGATTTCATGGACAGGAAAGATATAGCAAAAACAGTATTCGGCTATAGTGTGATCAATGTGCTAATAATTGCCAACAGTTTTCAAACAACTAAAGTGATACTTGTATACATAGACATCACCAGATGAAGTAAACAGGAATAAAATTGAGCATTACTGGTATAAGCAGATGGGAAAGCCCATCTCCTCCCATTATAAAAGCAAAGAAGTGTGAAACAGATCAAACTCATATGTAAGTTCCAAGTTAAAGTGGAAAAAGAAAGCCAACCAGTTTCCATGATATGTTCTTGACCATTTAGCTACCATTTTTAAGAACACTAGGAATTCCTTTTAAGTCCTATACCTTACTGATAAAGAATCAGAGGAATGATAAGAATAGAACTCAAAGAAAGAAAGAAAAATCCTCAGGAATGAAGTTAACAAATAATTTCAAATAGCTTTCAGAAGAGACATGAAACAATGTTTTGGACAGTAAAGATAGTGAAGATGACTTTTATGTCTGATAAAAGTCTTTGAAATATCTCCAAACTCAGGTGGTACCAACTATAAATTGGTATGCTAAAGGATGCCAATGGACAGATATTGGAGTTACTGATTCCAGAAGATCAAAGATGGAATGAGTATACTAAATTCTCTACTATAGCAATGTCAACATTCAAAATACCTTATAAGAACTTCTAGTAGCAGAAGATGTTAGATCAGTTCTCCAAACATTATCAAGTTAGAAGGCTACAGGAATTGATGTAATATTTATAAAAATATAGCAAGAAAAGTATCCATAAAGATTCTAACTAAACTGTATATCATCCAGTAGCCAACAGATTGAAAGAGGTCAGTCCATATACCAACTCCTCCCCCCAAAAGGAGATTTAATATAGTGTGCAAACTGTTATACAATGTTCTTAATTTCACACTTTGGCAAAATAATTTTGAGGATCCTCAATGCAGATTGAAACACTGCATGGAAAAGAATATGCCAAATGTTCAAGCTGGCTTTAGAAGAAGCCAAGAAACACAAGATACTATTGCTGATGCATACTGAATAATTAAAAAAGCCAAATAATACAAACAAAAGTCAACAGTGCTCCATTGATTATATTGCCAATCCAAATAAAAGTAGTTTGAATCTTCCTGTGGAGTTAATATCCTGATCTGGTCTGATCAATAGGGTAGACAGAATAAGACATGCTAAACTGGATTGGAAAATGAGCATTTAAAAAAAAAAAATGCCTAAGGAGTAAATTTCAATGAACTGCATTATGCTGATGACATAATTCTGATTGTTGAAAATATAAATGATATTCAAACTTAAGTATGAAAGTCAAGGAACACTGTGAAAAAAATTGGATTATGATTAATATAAAGAAGACCAAAATCATGAGAAAGAGTACATTTTGTGTTGGGAAAATGTTTTACCCATCTGACTTTTTTTTTTTAATGAACATTTTCTTAATGTTCAAATTTCCTCCACTTTCAGCAGTACTTTCTGAATTATATTCTGGAGTGCATCAGAAAACAAATTAATATTTGCAACAGCTGTTTTCTTGTCATTTCCATAAGTGTTTCTGCCAGAATGCATTACTACAACTCATCAACTCACAGAGGTGATAGCAGCCTATAAGACATTTAAAAAAAATCTGTCTCTCATTACATAATGAAGTTAAGCAATAAAGGGTTACAGCATCAGCAACTAATTACCATTTGTCATAAGCAAAACTCATATGGACTAAAGAACAATTCCATATCACCGGGTTTCAGTTTAATGCTATTTACAGATTCTAGTAATGATATAATTAATTCAATCAATTATTATGTCTCAAATTAAAATAAATAATAAAGCCCCATATGTAACCATACTATTTAATATTCTTGTGATAAACAAGAAGAAAATTTATTTTATTTATTTATTTTGTCAAGTACGTATTTGATAATATACATAAGTATAACATTATTTGAATACATAAAATGGGTACAAATAAAAGGGAACATTTTGATAAGGACAGTAGGCATGTTGGTGCACTTATGCACACCCCTTACTGATCTCTTAAGAATGGGGTGAGGTCAACAGTAGACAGTCTAAGGCTAAGGTGAGGTACACAGGCGAAGGAAGGCTTCTTGCAGCAATAGGTCATAGCATGCTTGGGGAAAAAACATCCCACCTACTTTACCTATTGCTCATTTCTAGAAATCTACTAGAGGAAGCAGTTTCTGAAAGAGATATTTGTGCTGTCATAAAACAGATGGTGAAGGAGATGTGTCGCTATGTTCTGGGAAGGAAAGGTTAATTGGTTAATATTGTATTGCTTGCTTAGAAGAACATACTTCATTAGAAATCTCCACATTAAACTAGTAGCACAGACATGCAACATAAATTTGTTCCTTAATGCTTCCATGACAAAAAGAAAAAGGGGAAAAAAACATAGAATGTTGGCCAGAAACATGAAGCAACATCACCTACTGTTTGGAGGCATTGCTAATATAATAATTACAATAGTTTGAAGGTGCTCCCTGTGGAAAGAATAAGCATGATGTATAACGTTACTCAGGTCACAGCTGCAGGAGATAACATACCTAAGAAAAATATGGCAAGGAATTAGAGTTTGAGTTACTCATGTATCATATGCGTTGTACTATTAGAAACTTGGCGACTGGGTTTTTTTCAACAATGTATTTTAAGATTGTAACAAAGATTCTTGAAATATTATTAGGTTATTTCTAAAAGGCTGATTTATTACATATTGCTGCCAAAACATTATTTATCTCATCTGTTATGAAATGCCTTGAGCACTGTTTCCTTTGCAGGACAGCACATGAAAATTAATTTAATATACTGTATGCCTACCATCTTGAAGTCATTGAAGGAGAAGTGGGATAAAAATACAACACATAAAATAATTTATAAAAATGTGTTCAAGCATTTTCATTGCTACCACACCAAACTTTTATGCTTCCCAAAAAAAGCTACCTTTTAGAAGTGTTTGCACTATATCTTGCACAATTTCCCATCTAACAGAGTCAATGGCTGTTGGATTTACTTGCCATTAAACCCATTGGTATATGTGAAGTAAACTTAACATTAAATAACATGTTAAGCTATTTCTTTATAAATTTTAAATATTTTAATATATGCATAGGCAATCTGATGCCTAGTTTAAAATTCTTTTTAAAGAAGAAAGGATAATATAGAAAAAACGTAATTAACAAATTAACAGAGTTGGAAGGGACGTTGTAGGTCAGCTAGTCCAATCCCCTGCCCAAGCAGGAGACCCTACACCAGTGATGGCAAACCTTTTTTGGCTTGGGTGCCAAAAGGGTGCATGTGTGCGATAGCATGCACGTGAGTGCCCACACCCATAATGCAATGCCCTCCCCCACACATGCACACACAGATACCCCACATGCTGCCTCCCCCCACGCATGCACACAGGCCTCACTGAAGTCTCTGGAGTTCTGGTAGGCCTGTTTTTTGCCGTCCCCAGGGTTCAGGAAAGCCTCTTGAAGCCTAGAGATGGTGAAAAATGGCCAAACAGGCCAACGGGAATTTTGGAGAGAGCGAAAACAGTTGAAAAGAA
>JANHGD010006822.1:53298-66694 GCA_027560375.1 Imantodes cenchoa
TGTATCCATCTCATGTATATAAACAATGATATATCTATGTATATTACCAATACGTACTTGACAAATAACTAAATAAATAAATAGATATAGATACTTCAGGGGAGCATAAATGAAGTTTTAAAGCTGGCTCCCTCCTTGCTGGATAAGAGATACATCCATTGCCCCCTCCCTCTGGGAATCTTAGTTCCCTAGAGACCTGACATACTGCTCCCCTTGAATCAACTGTCAGTCAACTTATACTTTCAGGAGGAAAGGAGCATAAACTCTGATTATCCAGACCAACCAGAATATCACTTTTCATGCTTTCCCCAAACCATCTTTTCTATTTTCTATATCTGAAACATTCCAAGCATTTATATTAGTCCAGTGAACTTTTGGTTACTAGGTTTGTCTTCTTTCAACAACTTCTTAAAATATGCTAATAAAATTGCACATACTGTAATATCCTGAAGATTTTGATGGCTATAACCTATAAGTTTTTAAGTCCGATCAATGCATGTCTCCAAATGCAAAAGAGCTATGCAATTCAGTGAATCTTCAAAGATTATGATTCCTCGGCACTTCCACCACATTGAGTGTGCATGTTTTCAGTATCCAAAGGCCCCTGGTTTCTGACTGGGTTTGCCATCTCTTCCCCTTCATAATTCATGTTTCTCTCAGTCCCAGCCATACCTGGCAATAAGGCTTCAAGTAGCGTTGTAGTAATATGAAAGTCGCCATGCAACTTTTGCAGGCATTGATGAACTTTTGCATTAGGAAATGAAGCAGATATAATTTCCCAAAGCAACCTGCCCAACTCCACTCACAAAATGCATAAACACAGATACGCGAGGATCAATTCAGAGATTGCAAGACAGATGAATGCTTGAAGCTCTTTTTTGCCTTTCCTTAAGCTTTGGGTTGTCTTTTTGTTATTTATCATTTCACGGAAAGTGGGGAAAACAGTGACAAGCATCGTATTTGAAAGAGAAAGAATGGGGACTGGTTGGCTGATTCTCCCATAGTTGCTCTGTCTTCTAGTACTAAATTGAACTGAGTATGAATTGAATGAAGGTGCTGTCTATGAACTGCAGTCATGCTGGCACATGGATTTTAAAAAGTCCCAGGTGCCCCTGAACTGCAGAAGGTAAAGAGAATTGGAGTGAAAGTTGATGCACAAAAAGTTGAGATATAGAGTTTCGGGAATCCATATTGATGTGGTGGTGGAGACTCGTCTCCACTCTTTGCTAATTCTACCCAAAAGTCATTCCTTTGAAGCCTCCTCCCTTCCCGGAGCACCTCCATTACTCCACTTTCTCTTACATTTTCAAGGTGAGTACTAGTAGGAGTGAGGCGGCCAGAGGGGTGTCTCTGGCTGGCTGGGGAATTAAGCACATTCTGCATAGGATTGTGAGAGGCCTCCAATTCCTCTTTCCACAGTGGTGCCTTGTTCAGGATGAGGGTCCGAGCCTTCAGAAGCAAATTAATTAAAACATTAGTTCATCTGAAGAAAGGTAAGAGACAGGAAACATCAGTTGCACAGTTTTAGCAGGGCTAATAAAAAGAGATTTCATCCTGAATATTATTGTAAAAAGCTGTAGAAGATGTAAAATATTCCAGAATATTTTACTAAAAGAACACATTTGAAATGCTCTCTTAAAGCAGAGGTCTTCAAAGTTGGCAACTTGAAGACTTGTGGACTTCAACTCCCAGAATTCTCCAGCCAGCAAAGTTGTCAAGTTTGGGGACCCCTGCCTTAAAGCGTGCAGAGGTTCTCCAGGAAGGAGTAGGGTGAGATTAAGAGGTCAAGGGTTAGGGTTAATCACATGGTTACAGCCCTCTTGATTTTTTGATCCACCTGCAGATCCCTTTCGAACTGCTCCAGTCTTGAGTGACCCGGGCAGATATAAATGCTCTCAAATGTAAAAACAAATAATATCAGACAATCAATAATGTTAACCTTGTGATTTGTTGGCATCTTTATTTTCATTTTGCACAACCATTATTTTTTCCTTCTTTTTCTTTCAATTCATTTAGCAGGATTCAAAATTTTTGAAGTTACACAGGTTGAAACTCAACAATTCTGGTGAGGGACCAGCATGGGCCCTCACAAAAAAGAGGCTGGAATTTGTTTTCGTGTTTTTTTTAAATTAAAAAACAGTCTGCACTATTTGGCCACTGGGTTCTCCTTCAGTTTTAAAATCTTAAGCCATTTCACCCTTCCCTGACCCATTTCAAAGAGAACTAGAAGGTCAGCACCATTTAAATATATGGACTTGGTGTTCTGTCCTGTTAAGATGTTATCCTATCTTCATTCATGGTATAAACATTCCAAGCTTGTATTTAATTTGTGGAGGTTGACAGGGAGAAGTAAACAGCTTATATTAAGATCCTTGTTCTTTCTCTCTCCCCACCAGAAAATACCATATCCAGGACCTTTTAAAATAGAAACAAAGGTATCTCACATAAAAACCAAGCTATGCCAATGCACACATTTGTCTCCATGTCTTCCCCATATTACATTTGCCTCCCCTGCTCCTCACTTTGGTGTAGAACTGGAGAAGAGTATTGGACAGTAACTGGTGCTTCTCAGCCAGGAAGCGATAGCGGCGTTTCTCCTCCAGCTCAGCAGCCTGTTGGCTTTCACTGACAAAAACTTGCAGCTCACTACGCAAGTGAATCATGTTCTCCTGGAGTTGAGAGATGGGGTGGGGAGGAAAAAAAACCTTGTCAACCAGGTTCTCCAATAGGGAAAGTCATTTCAAGAGCCCAGGTATTGTTGAGTTTTTAGAGTTGACTGGGCCTACACAGCAGTTGTTGAATCATTGCAGTGCAAGGTCCATTCCCTTCTAAGATACTTTCTCCACCCCCATCCCTCCTTTGGACTCAGATTTCATTTATTGGATCACTGTCTAGGTCACAGCTCTTCCTCCTGTCTTCCAAGGTTATTCTCACAGTCCATTACATTGCCTGATGTTTGCTTCATAGGGAATAGCTTTGGGATTACGGCATAGTAACATCCATGGTGAGTGTGTCCAAAGTTAAGATGGTGACTATGAATAGCACCCCTACAAAAGTGATAATATGCTTGAGGTTGCTATCTTGATTTTTTTTGAAGCTCTCCTTTGGATCCCCTGGTAGGAATTATGTATGATCCATCTTTGTGGGAAATTGGAGACAGATTTAGACATGTCCTAGCATCCTGCTATTTCTCAAAACAACTCAAGGCAACTAACAAGATTTTTTTTATTTTTAAAAAGAAGAACCCTCAGGAAACAAATTTAGCTTTTAAAAAAATCAGTTCAAGTTCCCTATAAGGATACATCCATCCATCCATCCAGGGCACTTTATGGATGTTGGGATTTAAACCAAAGTATCTCCCTTGTTATCCAATATTCTGGAATTCTCCACTATTTTTTAAGCATTTAGTTTGCCATAGCTGGATCCTCAATTCTAGTCTGCCTCCACTTCCCACCAGATCCAGCCTGCCTGCTTCGTACCTTCAGCTCCCAGACATTCTTATCTCGACGACTCTCCATTCTCCGCAGGTCCATCATGGATTTATCTATACTGGCTACTCTATGCCGGTATTCCTTCTCATATCGTTGGCGACTATCCTACAAGTGAAATGTTTAAAATAAATAAAATCTTTATTCTGAACTCAGGAAAAAAGATTAACAAGTTAGTATAAATATGGTGAAGCTACAAAGGCTAGAGGTATGACTAGTTAGATTTTCTGGACATCTAACATGTACCAGCCATTATGTACACAGCTGTTTAGTTCATGAACAATAAATTGTTTGCTCAGCCAAGCCCAGCCATTAGTATACTGTACATAGCAACTTGTAAAAGACAAGAGTAATTCAAGGGACCCATCACCTACAATGGTGGTACAGTAGAGAATAAGGAGAGAAAGCTAAGAAGAAGGTGGCAAAGGATCAGTCTGACTCTTACATTAATGAACTGTACATCCAGCTTGGTGTTTTTTTCCATGTGCTGCAACAAATCTACGTGGAAGGTCTCTGCCTATTCAAAAAAGAAGGCATTGTCAGAAATCATGTCTTATCTAATATACCTGAACATTAAATGGGGATAAGAGACCATCATTCACCCAATTTTTTGTTTCGGTACAATATGTGTCTTGCAAAGGAGTGTCTAAATTAAAGAGACTACCTTGTATAAAAAAACAAAGATTTCCCCTGTCCAGTTCTATATAATTCTAGGGGGAGGTGCTCATCTCTGTTTCTTAGCTGAGGGAGCCAGCATTGTCCGTGATTATATGGCCAGCATGACTAAATGCTGAGACGCACAGAACGCTGTTACTTTCTCACTGAAATGGTACCTATTTAGCTACTCGTATTTGCATGCTTTCAAACTGTTAGGTGGGCAGGAGCCGATACAAGAATGGGAGCTCATCCTGTCACATGGTGCTTAGGACTCGAACTGCCAACTTTCCGGTTGACAAGCCCTGTGTCTTAATCTTGCCTCCACTACCTAGCATAGAGTAATGCAAAACTGTACACTGTGATCAAAACATGTCAAACCTAACTATTTGCAAAAAATAATAATACATTACTAGGGTTGGTGACCCAGGTGATACCTCCGTCTTACCAAAACAGCAAGATGTGAAAACCTTGTTTGACCAGTGCCATAATAGTGGGCCACTGTCTTTGGGCTCACCTAATGATGACCAAAACATTCAAAACGTAAACAGTAAAAGACGTAAATGCTAAACAGCATGATGTAATGAATGAAATGAGAAAAAAATAGATGTGTATTTGTAAAATCAAGAAAAGATTGGGAGATTCAATAGATTTGAATGATGCTAGTCTATTTTGTGTTGATGAATGTCTCTGGTAAAGTGAAGGTTTAAGTTTAATTACAGATGAACAACTGTTTGTCAGAAACTAGGATGTGGCATCCATTTAAACTGGTGTTTTTCAATGTCAGCCACTTTCAGATACATGGGATTCAATTCCCAGAATTCTGAAAGTTGTTGAGATTGAAAAAAGCTGATCTAAACTCTTGTGGGTGCATATGAAATAGCAATATATAGGCAGGTGATTGTTAGATGTTACTTCTTATTTACTTCCTCTTTTACGGCTTTGGGTTAGAATTAGATGTTACACCCCAGTGAATTATGATAATAGAGTAATAAGGGATTAATTTTAGTGAGACCTGCAAAATTCTACATCCAAAGTAAAATATTATGTTAGATTATCAGGGGTGTCAAAGTGGCGGCCCACAGGCCGGATTTGTCACGTGCAGGCCACGCCCATCCCAGCTCTGCGAAGGGGCAAACCATCACGATACATCACGACACCAACGTGACACCGCGAGTTTGACACCCATGCATTATACAAATAGACGGTTGAGAATGGGTTGCGAATAAGTTGAGAGATGCCATTTGAAGATGCAGAAACGAGCAAGAATGCAATTGTTCAGTATGTAAATCTCTTTGAATATGTTGCTTAAACATTATTCAGGCATACATATAACAAAGCAATAAATTCAAGAACACGATTGATTGGTTTACGATGATACAGGGGAGGAATTAGTGATGGATGCAGAATGAAAGGTTCTGAATAACAATAGGCCATCATTTATGTAGTAACGTCAAGAATAGATGTTGGGGAAAAATGGACATAGAAAAAAAAGTGAAAGAAATTAGAGTGAAAGTAGAACGTTTGCAAAAATGGAAAGTACAAATCATAAATGAAATAGCAGCAGATAATACATGAATAATTATAATTAATAGTTAACAAATTACTTTCCCAGCAAATTGAAAGAAAAATGGAGGGTAAGAAAATACAATGGGGAAATAACTTTTGATAGAATGAAAAGAATTACATTACCGAGAGCCACAGAAGCGTGTGGAACTATGCTTATAGGAAGTATAGAAGGATGATAATACGATTAAAGTGAGGTGGTGTAAAATAAAAAAAAAGTGCTGATAAGGGAATGATTTTTGTCAAATTTATTTTATTTATTTAGCATATGGCATTTACAGAGGTCATGCAATCACTCTTTGTAATGACTTATTTCTGTCAAATGAGAAAGAGACAAAAGTAGCTGCAAAGCATATAGGGGAGACAGCAAGGGAAAGAAAATGCAGAATGATTTTAATGGAAATAATTTTTAAAAATTACAGAAGTGGGTGAAAAGGACTAAACAAGGAGCCTTCAACAAAGGGAATGGAATGAAGAATAGCAATGATGAAATGACTGGAATGAAACTGAAGTGAGGGAACATTCAGTAGTTCAAGACTGAGTGGTAAGTAATACAAGGATGTGTGCATTTTCCGTGATTATTGACTGCATTTATGGACAAATGAGTAAGGATTACTTGCAGGGGTGTTAGAGGTATATCGGATGGAAACAGGAATATGAGTGTCCTGTATTGTATTCAGGCAATGACATGTTGTTGGTTGAGAATCTCTGCATAACCATATTCAGAACTTTGTGCAAATTAAAAAGCATAAATATATTTAGCTAGGAATGTAAAGCATTTATTTTCCACCCTTCTTCATAAAAGGCTGCTAGACTGGCCTATAAAATAATGAAAAAGTAGATAAGACTCAACCTTTCACACCCAATATTATTTCCTCTTTTTTAAAATTGTGTGTGTATGTCTATAAATTGTCAACCTTTGGCCATTAGTCATGCTAGATGGGGATTAAGTGATCTGAAATGCAACCTATCTAGAGGCAAATAGGTGTGTGTGTGTGTGTGTGTGTATGTGTATGTGTATGTGTGTATGGGTGTGTGTAACATTTTTTGCTGATAAATGAAAATGAAGGGAGACTATTATAGATCTATTTCGAGCTCTTTATGCTCTCATCGGATAGCCACACCCTTACAGGGATTAGAACCTGGGCCTTCTGCCTTGTAAGGCAGCAGTTTAACCTCTAGGCCAGGTTCTCTTTCCCTTATCAGCTTTTTCACCAGGGAGGCTATCTGAGGAGAGCATAAAGAGCTCGAAATAGATCTATAATAGTCTCCTTTCATTTTCATCTTTCAGCAAAACACACACACACACACACACACACACACACATATATATATATATATGTATGCAATGTCAGCCCATGTGCTACATAGTGGAATATTTCCACAGAAGCACATTTGGAAATTAAGAGAGCTTCATGCAAATGTGCATGAACGATGTGGATCCTTTGTGAATTCTTATACAATCTGACAAAATCCACCCAACAGGTGGATTGGAATTGGATCATCTGCCAGGTTTTTGTATTGCCCTTTTCAGTTTAAATAATTGCATTGGATGGTTCTGAAAGATATTTAGAAATGGTGGGCTTTCAGGGGGGGAAAAGCATTCAGACAAGAAAAAAAAAACCTGGGAGAAAATATATTCAAGGGTATGGATTTAAATGCTAATTTTTAAAAAACTGCAGATGATTGATGAAATATATTTAGAAGGAATGCAACCATCATTCCTGGAAATGACATTTTACAAAAAACGTAATGCAGCTGCTTGCACTAATGCAAAGCATGGAAAATGATGCTTGATGGGATGGGGAAGTAAAAGAGGGAATGCTTGAGAAAGACAAAAAGCAGGTAGAAGAATGATCGTTGCAAATCATGAAGAGGAAAGAAAGATATGTATGATGCAGTAGTGGGATGCACTTACCTTCCCTACCGGTTCGCAACGTGTTCTGCGCATGTGCAGTAGGCCGTGCGTGATGTCAGCGTGGGTGGATCGACCCTCCCATAGCCGTCGCTACCGGTTTGCACGATCCGCATAGAACTGTCCTCAACCTATTCATAGGTGGGTTCCTCCCGTTTTGGACCAGATCGCCCAAACCATTAGTGACCCGCTAGTGATGTGATGATGGCTTCATGGATCTGGTTCTCTCGGTGCCAGTCTGTGGGCACTGCCATCTTTTTGGGGGGAATTTTTGGCGAATTTTTCTGAGTTTGGATGGCCTCTCCTTTTCCTCTCCTTGAAAAAAAGCCCTCCTGCCCACCCCTGGGTTAAATACTGACCTTTATTTCTTTGCCTGAAGCACAGCTGATCAGCTCCTCAGCTGTGTTTCGGGCTGAATCCTGCTACTGAGCATGTGCGGAAGCAAAATTGCGCAAGGGGAGGTGTGCGCATGAGCATGTTGGACTGTGATGATTCAATTTGATTAAATCACTTGATCACAGGATCAGAGTAGCCATGTCACTTTATTTGGGTCTTCAGTAACCTACTGCACATAAACAACACAGATAACAGAAGTTATTTGTCTCAAAACAGCTGATCATAGAGGATTGACCTTATCAGGCCATTATCATATCATCTCCATGCTACTTTTTGTTCCAAGGTGGGACCACACCTTCTCTAGTACTTGAATCCACATACATGTATATGTGTCTTTCAAGGAAATGGATGTGATCGAATGATAGATCTTTAAAAAGAGAAGAAGATATTAGATGCTAATACAGTTTATTTTAGTGATTGATTCACTGCTGAAGATTGAAATAATGAAGCACTATAACAATTCCTCAAGCAACTGTCTCACAGGAAAGAGCATGTGATAGAAAATAGACTATGATACTGTGAATTTATATCATGATTTCACTGAAATACAAATTTGATTTCCAGAAGAACAACTACCAATTCATTATGGAACATGGAGTTCTTTTTCCTGGCTTAAGAACACGTTGTTACAAAACAAACCAAGGTAGAATTATATTGTGAAATATTACCACTGTTTTCCAAACTGCATCCACCCCCATGGATTTTCTCATGGAGTTTTAGATTTCTTTGCTCCAGATTGCAGAATGTTCCCTTCAGCTAAGGCAAGGCCACCCTGAATGTGTAAGATCAAGCTGAGAAAGGGAGGCTATATGTATAAATCACCGGACAAGCAAGAAATACAGAATGTTTCAAGTTGATCACTGAAGACTTTCAAGGAAAAAGAAATGGTATAACAGCAAACAAATTGTGGCATCTCTATGTATCAATGTACAAACTAGAATAGAATAGAATAGAATAGAATAGAATAGAATAGAGCAGAGCAGAGCAGAGCAGAGCAGAGCAGAAAAGAAAAGAAAAGAAAAGAAAAGAAAAGAAAAGAAAAGAAAAGAAAAGAAAAGAAAAGAAAAGAAAAGTATGGCTTTCAACTATCTTTGGTACAGTTGTAAATAAAAAAATACATTAAACTCTTACTCTAAAATTAACATTTCTCTATCTTATTTCCATAATCCCACATCATTCTAATCATCATATCCCCACATCAACTTTTAATTACTTTCAGTTTTTTGCAGAGAATACAAAAATAGTTTCCAAGCAGAAATGAAATGTTTAAATCTTTTCATTTTCACTCAGGTTGTCAATTTTACCATCTCCCCCAATTCTACCAGCTTCACTATCATTCGTCTACTGTAGGTATTTGTAAATCCTTCTACCTTCGAGCGTATAAAAGTCTCACTCTATCATTATATATAAAAACAAAGTTTATATATAAGATGTCTCCATCTGTTTGCCCATTAAGCCCCAAAGAAAGGCCTCTAATTTCATTCACTTTTAACATTTTCTGCATTAAAATATATATATTTGGTCTATAATTTTCTAGTTTTGTTATAAGGCCACTAAAGATGAACAAATGTTCTCTCGATTAGATTATATTTCCAACAAATATTTGAAATTGCCTTAAACATTTTTGACAATTTATCTGTTGTCTTATCCTACACCAACAATACATCATTTCATAAAATATTTATTTAACATTATAATTCAATGTAAATTTCAACTCTCTTTTTCTCGTATTAGTCTAATTTTATATTATATATGCATTTTTGCCAGTGATGAAATCTAAAAATTTTCCCTACCGGTTCTGTGGGCGTGGCTTGGTGCGCATGGTATGGCTTGGTGGGCGTGGCAGGGGAAGGATACTGCAAAATCTACATTCCCATCCCACTCCAGGGGAAGGATAATGCAAAATCTACATTCCCATCCCACTCCTGGGGGAAGGATATTGCAAAAGCTCCATTCCCACCCCACTCTGGGGCCAGCCAGAAGTGGTATTTGCCAGTTCTCTGAACTACTCAAAAGTTCCGCTACCGGTTCTCCGGAACCTGTCGGAACCTGCTGGATTTCACCCCTGCACACATACATACATTACATACATTTACCCTTTTCTTAATACCAGACTGTACTTTATCTCAAGTATTCTTATGCTCGATAATGACTTTAGCTTCTCATGTTTGCTTTTGCAGCTTTAGCTACTGTGGTCTATCCGTTTGCTATTTTCCTGCTCATCGTGTTTTTTGTGTCAAGGCTAAAGGAATGTATGCATCTTGGGAATCTCTTTTACAAAGGATTGCATAAAATTAACTAAATGGTAATAAAATAAAATAAATTCTGCTGTAACTTCAAATTAAAAATATTTTATTTACAATTTATTTATGCTACTATATATAAATGTACAGCTGTTTACAAAATTAATATGCAACAAATATTTCAAAGTGGACATTATGTATTTCTAATTGAAGAACCGGATAACATATATCTGTAGTTAGAGAAAAATAAGCATGCATCTTTTTATTAATCTGAACTTTTTAAAACGATAATGATACAGAAGCACAGCTGTAAAAGAGGAAAAACAAGAATAAAATGTTTTTTCTTTTGCCTTTTAGAATCGACGTGCAGGAAATGCAGATAATAGAAATGAGTCCATTACTTGTTACATAATAAAGTTATCAAATTCCCAGAAGAAAGCAAAGTGCTGAGGTTAGTGATGGAAGAGGATATAATGAACTGATAGCTAAGAAAGAAATGTGGTATTTGGAAATAAAATTGAACTGCTGGTAGAGTTGCATATTTTTTAACGTTACTAAATTCTCATGGAACACTTGCAGAATCTGGTTGTAAAATGTTGGTCTCTGAGTCTTTTTGCTGACAGAATCTCAGCTTACAGGGGTTGCTGCTGTTTTCTGTTAGCACACATGACCCCAATGTTATTCGAGGTTCACAGGATGGCTGAAGGAGGCCACAATTCCCACAATTAAGACAAGAAGGAAAAAACTGCTGCAGGCAGAAATATTTTTCTGTAAGTGTTTGGAAATCTTGTGCCTATATAAAAATGGACATAAAACACAATTGACAGAAACAATTGTTTTTCTTGGAAAAACATGATACCCTTGCATTTCTTGTATTCATGGCTCATTGTTTTTGGTTCAATACAAACTATTTTAAAAACACTTAAAAATACACATTACCAAAAAGTAAGATTTTTTTGAGATCCACATTGTCCTAAACTGGGGGCGGGGGTTAACTTGCTTAACTTGCTTATAGCTGACTTTATACCCCAATTATCAGACTATAGATAATATACTATACAAGTTCAGGTATCTAAACTCTGATTATTGGTGTTGTTTTTGGGAATGCTTTTTTTCAAAACGTATATTAGCCTAAAATAAGGTTGCAAAGTACTTCCCAGAATTTCTGAACTCAAGTGTTGATTTCACTTTAAAAGCTTAAATTTGGTTATGACTTTAATTTTCTAAATGTATTATATTATAATTATGTATATACTATTAGGGTTGCATTTTTAATTTTTATATTGCTTTAACCAATAAACAGGTATGTATGCCAGCCTATTATTTTTATTATAGTGCATTACAAATATATTGAATTATATGAAGAATGATAATGAATTTAAAAAAAAACTTTAGCTCATTAAGTTGCAGTAACTATAAAGCTGAATATTGGTCAACTTTAGCTTAATTTAGTGGTTAGATTAAAATTATAGTCTGCAAATTTAGGAGTCACTGAATAAATCTAAAGCGAAAAACACAAACCTGTTGTTTTACTTGCTTCTCAAGAAGTTCATTTTCTGTCTGATAGTGTTTAATCTGTGAAGAAAAGAAATTAAACCAATGAAGTAAAAATATATACTATATAATATGCAGCTATAAAGAAAGAAGTTCATCAGTAAGAAAAACTATTAAATATTGCATGAAAATGGCATTTAATTATTACACTTATTAAAAGATGAAATTTTAAAAAGAAGCCTTACAGCCTTGTCTAAATATGCATTTGTCAGTTCCTTGTTGGGTTTCAGAATAACGGGGGCCTGCATTCAATAAGGAAGCAAGCATTAATTGTGTACTTACAACAAGCCTTTATGAAAAGGACTATTTGCAAAGATCGGGCAGTTATTTAAAAGAAAAATTCAGAATTCTTGAAAGGAGGATCTCTTGTGCCCTCTAGTGGTCGTTTTGCTGCATCGTTTAATCTCAGAAATGTGATTTTAAAAACCCGACATTGATGAATCAAATTGTGTAATGTTGATAAAAGATCTGTTGCTTCTTATGAATAAAGCTCTCAGTCAAGAGCAGTCATTTCAATAAACTAAACAGGCTAGCTTAGGTTGAATACAAGGTGGAAAGCTGTTAATCATTTGACTGGGATGGTAGAAGGCTTTCCTGCTTTGAGCAGAAGGTTGGACTAGAACAGGGGTCCCCAACCTTTTGGACGTCAGGGACCACCAAATTCATAATTTTAAATCGCATGGGCCCTCATTCATAATTTTAAGTCCCGCAGACCACTAATATGATTTTTTTTAAAAAAAGATAAATATACGCACGAGATTTCGGTAATTTCTTTTGCTTCCGTGCATGTCCAAAAGGTTGGGGACCCCTGATCTAAATCAAGGAATAGCTGGGCCAATGTGGAGAATATGAGCTATTGGATTTGTTTTTCCTAAGAAGAGACACAACTAACACACTACTCATATCTGGGATTAGTCACTCCCGGCCACAACAACCACCTGCAACTTTAGGAACAATGTTGGATCCAGAAGCACTTCATCTGTTTCCTTAGAAGGAATGCAACTCTGTGTAAATCCATATTTACAGAATGTTCCTGCCTTGTCATTGTTTTCAAGTAAGGAACATTGATAGTTTCCTTGATATCATTTGAAAGAAAAGATAAAGTTTTGGATGCCAACAGTCTATTGATAGCAACCAGTCCTAGGTTGTTGGATGTGTTTCCTCACAGATTTCAGAGAAATACTAAAAAGAAATGGGAATTTCTTTAAGTCACTTAAAGATTCTTTGAACTGGCCTGTATTCCTGGCAAGTTCACAAATAGAGCCATGCATTTTTTTCTTAGCAACAATACAGAAGTGGATTGAAATAGCTTCTGCCAGACTTATTTTGAATTTCCCAATTGAACCTCCAGTGCTGAGGTTTCTGGGATGCCTTTTCCAGCACTAACCACATCTGACTAATTTTTTCAAAATCAGCTTTTAGGTTGGGCTTTGTACATAGAATTTTGTGGGATCCCACTTTACTGTTCAGACAATCTGGAAAAAAACATAAAACTCTTTAACAATAACCAATGCATTACAAAGAAAAAGAAAGAAAGAAAGAAAGAAAGAAAGAAAGAAAGAAAGAAAGAAAGAAAGAAA
>JANHGD010006823.1:17284-27865 GCA_027560375.1 Imantodes cenchoa
AAAATAATTTTATGGTTGGGGGTCACCACAACATGAGGAACTGTATTAAGGGGTTGCGGCATAAGAAAGGTTGAGAATCACTTTATATAAAAATAGTAGAGTTCCAAGCAATAAATAAGTCCTACAGAAAGCTTGGATGAGGGAAATATATATAGATATGAGTCAATACTGAATGTGCAAGGAATATTTCAACTTGATAGATTTTTTAAAATAAGATTGCTGCAGGGAAAAATGGGATGAAAATATATTTACAATGCATCTGATGATCTGAGTGGTTTATAATACTCCATTCAGTACAAAGATTAAACACAAAATATAATAAAATGCTGTAAATAAAATAAAAACTTTTTCTTCTCTTCCTTCCAATTTGGTTTCAGACTGTCCCACTAAGAAATTCTGAAAAAATTAGATGGATGGCAGTTGATGAACAGTGGTAAGATTCTGTGGTGTCCAGATTATATGTTACATTTCTTACAGGAATAAGAAACATATTGTATTTTCCTAGTTGCACTTTGCCAGTACAACAGTTTGTTTAGTGACTGTTCAATGTTACAGTGGTATTGAAAAAAGTGATTTATGACCAGTTTTCACATTTATGGCTATTGCAGTATTTTCATGGTCAGGTGTTCAAAATTTGGCAACTGACTCATATTTATGACGGTTGCACTATCCTGGAGTCATGTTATCACCTTTTGCAAACTTCTGACAAGGAAAGTCAATGGGGAAGCCAAATTCACTTAACAACTGTGTTACTAATTTAACAACTGCAGTGATTCACTTAACGACTGTGGCAAGAAAGGTCGTAAAATGAGGCAAAATTACTTAACAACTGTGTCACTTACCAACAAAAATTTTGAGCTCAATTGTTAAGTCAAGGACTATCTGTGTATTTGTCTGGTATCCTCTCTGGTTACTCTGAATTGCATTAAATCCTCCAGAATTAATTAGGTTTCAATAAAAATATTTACATGCTTAGGCTGTATTCTGAATTCTTTATTTTCTTGCTATAAAAATTCCAAAGAAGTTCAATTTAAATTTGTCTCCAACTTCACACAAACAAAAGAATATCTAGTTCTCAGACTTGAGGTAAAATTAATATTATTAAAATTAATTTAACTCCAAGGTGATTTATATTTTAAAAGAACTTTCTATTTATACTCCTTTTATATTATTTAATAGAGTTAATAGCTCATTACTCTATTACATCTTCTAACACACTTTCTCGTATGCTTTAACATTTTTACTGTGTTAGGATTCAACTGTCTGCTGACAAAGATTATTTTCAGGCCTTTGATTGGGCATTTTTGCCGGCTCTGGGCATTGTTTAGAATAAGGAATTGCAAAATTCAGTTTCAAAAGTTCTATTTGACCTCAATAAAATTCTGATGAATATTATCTTTATTTGATTATCACTTTCTTACTTGCATTTAATTCTGAAAAATACGGTAATGTGGAAAATAAAGGACTGTGGCTAAAATTTTGAAGGTCTTAGCCACTAACAAGTTATATATTATTTTCCCAACATAGTAGCAAGGAACAAAACTTTCATCAATTTAGTCATTTTTTATATTTCTTTTGTACATAATGTATTTTTGGTAGCCTTTCAATTCTTTTGTCTTTCATTTTAATATTACTTCCCGTTGTTAACATTATACAAATACATTTGTATTCCAAATTCCAACCAAAAAAGAAAAGTCAGACAGCTTAAATTTAAAACCATTACCCAGAAAAAAAATGGTGCCAAAATATATTTGACCACCAAAAGAAAGGAATCCTTAATAATTAAATATTCACTTCTTACCAAATGATTATATTGTTCTTGCCATTATTTTCATGAGTTATGGCTGCTATGCCAAAAGAAAAGTCAGGGAGACATTGGATTTTTCCTTTGTTATCTGGCCATGATAAGCTGGCAGCATATTAAACTTCAGAAACCATTCCTTTAGCAATTTAGGCACGCAAACTAGCAGTTTATCTTCCATTTGTTCTTTTGCTCCTCCAAACAAGATCTTACTCTGTTTAGTCTTCCAGTATTAAAACAACCTGCAGAAATCACTGAATAAAAGATGCTTAATGCTCCCAGAATTTCAAGACAGCTGGATTGGGAGAAAATAGTGATTTCTGATTTGTGCTTTCACACATTTTATAATCAGTTAAGCACAAATCACTTTGGCTTCAACTATTACATATTTGCAGGAATGCATACAGAGTTTAACAAAAGTTTCCAAGGTTACCAAGTTCAGATATTAATATCATACAGTGTTCAGTGCAGACAAAACTTTTCTCAATCTTCAAAAATACAGAAGAGTGGATGTGGCTGCTAAGCTTAATGCTTGAGAGCCTTCTTTGATCATTTTTAAAATGAGCACAGATTCCACATGCAAAATGCGGGCAAGTGTGAAGACAAACAATTTAACTCTGCTTTGCCCTCCATCATTTCCAACAGGTAACAAGCCACTCACTGCAAAAGAGGGCTTCCTTTGTCTATGAAGACCTTTCATTTAATTGGAAACCCTGGTCAATCAGAGCTCTCAACTGTGCAGACAGCCTCCACAGAGAGTGGAGTCTCTCAGCTGCAGACCCCCCTCCCCCATATGTAGAAGGCGATGGGAACAGTACAGCTTACATGCTCTAAAAATGATTAAATGGGGCTATTACTTGGCCTTAGTTTCAACCACTCCATGAAATCTGCTTCTAATTAAATTTTTAGAACACAGCCATGTCTGAGAGGCTTCAGGCAAGTCCTCCCTCCCCTTCCTTACTCCCCTGCCTCATCCTGCTATCCTGTCTGCTATCCTGTTTATTTTTGGGGTGGGGGAAGAAACGTTAGCTGCTGAAGTGATAATGCATACTTTTTTAGAAAGTCAAAAATTTTAGAAAGTTATCCTTTCAGTATTTAAAAAGTAAGTGCTTGGCCTAAATGGAGCTGTTTGCTATTTCAGTGGTGGTGATCAAAGACTCTCTGCTAAGAGGGACCATAGAAGCAATCTGTTGGCCCAACAGTCTGTCAAGGGAGTGTGGCCCAGTCTCCCACAAAAACTTAATAGAGAAGATAAGCAAAATGTGGACTGGATTTTGATCCCAGGAGATGGCTATAGAACTCATTACAGTTATAAACCCCAATGTGCCTGTAGGAGTGGCTCTCAATCAAGCGGAAAGAGGTGTTGAATGGTAACATTAGAAGATCCTAGGCTTTGTACTGTTAATATATTGATTAATGATTTGAGTGAGGACTTAGAAACATAATGTGGATAACATATACATAGGGTAGATAGCAAATTATTACAGTTTCATAACTTAGGATGGTATTGACAAGCTGAAATAATAGGCTGAGAGCAACAAGATGGATTTTAACAGGAGAAAATATGTAGTTCTTAATTTGGAAATGAAAAATCAAAGGCATAAGTGTAGAGTAGGGAAGACCATGTTGGGAAGCAATATTCCTGAGAGAAACTGGGTGTCTTGGTGTATTACAATTTGAACATGAGCCAACAGTATTGATGGAAATAAAGCAAATCCAACTCTGGGCTGCATTAACAGAAGTACTGTGAAAATATCAAGTCATTTGTGCTATCATTTCTGTGCTGGTCGGACAAACTCTGACACGTTGGAGCACATCCAGAGAACAACTAGGGCCGAGGTCGGCAATCTGCGGCTCCGGAGCCGCATGCGGCTCCTTAGCCCCTCTCCTGCGGCTCCCGGCGAGGTGAGCGAGCGAGAAAGACGCAGGGGGTGGTGGTGGTAGAAAGAGCCACCGCTGCCGCCAGGCAAGCTGCAGGAGGGCCATGGGAGGGTGGAGCAAGCGAGCGATGTGAGCGAGCGGGGTGTGGGGGGGGCATGGCGGCGGTGGTAGGAAGAGCCACCGCTGCCACCATTGGAGTTCAGCAGGACAATGGGAGGTGGGAGGGAGCAAGGTTAATGAAATGGATACAAATAAAAGGGAACACTAGGACAGGGACAGTAGGCACGCTGGTGCGCTTATGCACACCCCTTACAGACCTCTTAGGAATGGGGTGAGGTTGACAACAGACAGTCTTAAGGTTAAAATTTTAGGGATTTGGGGATGAAACCAGAGTCAGGTAGTGCATTCCAGGCATTGACCACTCTGTTGCTGAAGTGGGTGGGAGTGGATGTCGCATTGGCCACGTCCACAAGGTGTGGCTGGGGGGGTGTCATGTGACCAGGGAGTGTGTCGAGTTGGCCACACCCACCCAGGCGGTGCGGCTCCCAGTGCTTTGCTTTCTGAGGGAAACGGGTCCAAGTAGCTCTTTGAGTGTTAAAGGTTGCCGACCCCTGAACTAGGATGATTAAGAGACCGGGAAGAAAATCTTTATGAGAAAACAATTGGAGGTTGTGGATATTTAATTTGGAGACGTCTGTGGGGAAATGTGATAGCTATTTTCCAAAATCCAAAGGATAATGTAGACATCAGGAAGCAAATTTTGATTGGATATCAGGCAGTATTTCATAATGCTAACAGCTGTTAAATGGAACAAATTGCTTCAGGAGATGGTAGACTCTTATGGGAGGTGTTTAAACAGGGTGGACAGCCACCTACCAAGAGATAATATAATAGTAGATTCCTGCATTGGAAAGGGATGGGCTAGATAATCTGCATGACTATAGTTGGTTCAGCTTATTCAGGTTGGGAAATTTTTGTATCTTAAACTTATGTTTGCCTGCAACTTCAGTCAACCAGCCTGATATATTTGGGATATATTTATGTACTGATTATTTGTTAAGACATTTGGGGTCTCAAAACTAGGAATAGACAAAAATAAATGCTTGGGAGTTGGAATGTCTCAATTTCAAGTACAAAAATAAGTTCTTTTAATTATTTTGAAAGTATTTCAAGCTAGATACAGAGATATTTTGAAAATGTTTTGCTACCTGAAATATTCAAAAATGATGAATTTTACAAAGTTCCACTTAAAACAGTTTAAAATAAAGCAGTTCCCAAACCCTTAAGAATTGTGTCTTTTATCCAGATTTAATGGTGCTACACCAACAAATTTTGGTCTGAATGTGTCACACCAATTAAGATATCAAAGCAAGAGCAGGAGAGTTGTGGTGGGATGGGAAGAAATATAGATGTCAAAAATATAGCATTTTTTTCATGTATTGTTTTAAAATGGTGACATAAACTGGCTTTTTTTCTTGTGCAACCATTTATCTTGGGTTTGGTTTTATACATACAGCATAACCTGGGGAAATTATGAAATATATTTTCTGAAATACGTTTTAGGCTGCAAATGTGTCTACCACATTATAAGCACATTAGCAAATACATCAAAAGGAAGATCACTGTTATGTTCATTCATACCCATTTTGTAGATTCTGCTCAGTGGTTTTTAACAGAGAAAGCATGCAAATATGTGATCTGCATCTACCACATGAATGGGTAAAATCCACTGCACAATACCAAGACTTTACTGTTTCTCTTCCAATAAGCTTTAGTGCAAACTTAATAGCAACTGTAGGAAATGAAACAAAATGTTCAGAGAGAAAATTGAAAGAAATGCAGGCAACCCCAAGGAGAAAAAAGGAAAGATGGAAGAAAAAGGTGTTCCAACTGCTTTAGGCATCTACAGTCCAGACACCAGGCCAAATGGCAACTCAGTATTTCTCACTGCCAAAAGTGTTTATAAGGCTTTCCTCAAACAAGAAAGTAAAGATTGTGCTTTTCAAAAGTAGAAAATATGGGGGGGGAAAAACCCATAAGTATGGAATAGTCTACAGTATTTCACTGAACCCTCAAAGAACTGAAGCAGGGCAAGGAGGTGACTGGCTGAGGCTACGCAGGACATCAACTTTCCATTTCATTACACACTTGAAAAGGGCAGTCAGCAATGAAGTGGCAAACCCCCAGCATGTCCACAGTATGAAGTTTCACTTACATGTGCTGAGAAGCGTTTGCATACAGCTCAGAGAATTGTGGTGCAGAGTCTTCTGGGCCATGAGGAGCTGCATGGCTGATCACCATCATTATAGGTCTATGAGGATATGTCCTCTTAGACATTTTGAAATAATTGATACTGTCATTAGTGATTAAATCTGTAAAATAGTCCTGAAACAAAAATTCAACATAAGTGACAATTTGCCAACTGCATCCAATATCACAAGGTAATATTATAGTGGCTTAGTCCAATAGGCTTTGAAAGGTTTTCACCTATCTACTTTTAGAGGCTGGGCACAGTTCCCAGATCAAATATATGCAGATGAACGGCTGCATTCCAATAGGCTTATCTGTGTTGGTAGGGAGGAATAACACCTTTTAAGTAAAAGACAAAGACTTAGAAACATTTAAATCACATGCAAGCTCAGACACTATAGCCTCTTGGCTATAATTGTAATTAAAAAAGAATACTTGCATTTCTAAAGAAGTCAGCTCACTTTAGAACAGCACAGCTACTAATATAAAAATCCTATCATACCAACTTAACCTATAGCCAATGTAATAAAATGAAAAATCACACACACACACACACACACACACAGGGAAAGGACGTTTTTAAAAGTTGGGAATTAAACTATCTGCCATCTCTAGGTTTGCGGAGTTTTTGATCAAATAACTGGCATGTACTCCAGTGAGGCGTTCCAAGGTAACATGAACATACAATTTCAACCATTTCCAGACAAGACTAATCAATCAGATGATGTGGACTCAGGGTCATGAACAGCTGCAAAAGCAACAGTGAAAAAAAGTGCAGGATTTTTTGCACATAACACTATTAGGGAAGCCCAAACAGCTGTGAACACTTTGTCCTCATTCCAGGACTGTTTTTCAAACTCCTAACGCCAAAAGTACTCTGCAGATACATGTGAAAAAGTATGAAAGAAAGTATGTCACAACTCTAGAGTAAGAGGTCAACTTAAATGTATAACTGCTGTAAAATTTATTTCGTTTTCTCTGAGCTTTTGGCTTTGTTCTTTTTTTTAAAAAAAAATCTCAGCTGACTTATTAGTTTTAGTTAGTTTTTATCCTAGTTTTAAAATGTAATAAAGTTATAAAAATCAGTATGAAAGATAAATTTCACTGATTTTCAAATACGTTTTTCCATTAAGCCACTCACACCAGCACTTCTGTCAAGAGTTAAAGACTTACTGGAGAAAAAGTATTTTTCTGAAGGAGGAAGTTTTCTCCAAACTTGAAATACAAAATATTATAATATGCATAACAGAGAGTCATACACAGTCTTGGAAACCAGAATCTTTTGCAAATTATCTCTCTCCCAAAAGATAAAAGATCATTGCTTTTGATGGGAAACAAATATGTAATTTTTGTTATGTGTGTCTGCATGTTTGTTGCCACAGTCACGTTTCCAGGGTTCAGTACCTTTCATTATTTTTTCCTCATAACCTGAAATCCATAGTGTTAACTGACCTTCTATGAACATTATGTGGGGAAAAAAATCTGACAATACAGTAACTGAGAAAATTAAGAGTATTATTTCAATGAAGTGATTTTAAAATATCATTTCTTCTATCAAGAATAGGTTTTACCTATGTGCATAATAAGATAAATGAGATTCTTTCTTACCTTTGCATATTCAAATCCATGCTTCTCTTTAAGGCCATTGCGACAAACAGTGTAATTATAGAAACGAGAATTTTTTATTAATCCAACCCACTCTCGCCATCCAGGGGGGATATAACTGCCATTATATTCATTGAGGTATTTTCCAAAAAAAGCTGTGAAAGAAAAAGAAGCCACATTCAATGACACATGGTGAAAAGTGGTGTTTTATGAAGTAAAAAAGTTGGTTACAGCAAGATTTGGCAATATAAGGACCCAGATCTGTGTGCAACTCTCAATCTTGTGGCAATTGGAGCCTTTTCTATCTACAAAGCAGTAGTGGGTTCTAAACCCCATTGCTACCGGTTTGCTCGTGAGTGCACGTGCCACTTTTCTGTGCATGCGCAGAAGCGTCCCAGGCTTCCCAGCCTCCCACCGCTGCTACCAGTTTGCAGAACCAGGCCGAACCGGCAGCAACCCACCGCTGCTACAAAGACCAAGAATTGATGGCACATTTTTCATCAATTTGAAGCAGATGATACACAAATATGGATAAATACAGAAAATTGCAAATCAACAAATGTGTTCTTCAGTCCTTTCCCCTTCCCCATAATAAGTCCACCCCAGTTCTTGGTTCTTGGAGAAAAAAAGCCTAATCTTACACTGAAGATAATTCTTGCTACATATTCAGTGCAACAACAAGGAGTGGGAGTGATAAATGTATGCTTGAGAGAGGAGGTGGTTCTGCATGGTCTTAAAGAAAGTGTGGTCAATCCCATGCTGTTGCCCCTGTCCTCTTGAATATTCTCCTTTCAGATATCAGAATGTCCTGGGTCCTGTTGGCCTTTCACAAGGCTGTGACGACTTGGTTGGGTGCTAAGGGACCCAATTTCTGTCAGTATTAATGTCCATAGTAACAGTTTTATTTGCTCCCGTATATATTTATTTAGTATTGTTTTAACTCTTTTTATGTTTCATGATGTATGCCACCCAGACTCATTTGTTGAGATAGGCTGATATAGAAATAAAACAAAACTAATAAATTTCAGAACAGTACTATATTGTACTGACAATATAAGAATTAGAAGGATGTTTTGAAAACAAAAAACATTAGAAGCTAAATAATTAAAACAGATTTGAAACTATCATAGTCACTGTATCTAACGGTAATAGTGCAATAAAAATGTAATATCAATTAATCTGTGATTTATAATATAAACCAGCTTTTCCTCAGTTAAATGCTCTACAGATGTGTTGACTTTTAATCCTCATAAGCCCCATGCAAAACCAAGAAAACATTCCAGCTGGCTGCTCATACCTTTGCACTATTTAATGAATATATTTAAAAACAGAAGTAAAGAAAATTAGGAATTAATTTATTTATGCATAATTAATAAGCATACAAATACAGCTGAATTAATAAAAAGTCTCATTAAAAAGCAACATCACTGCCCTTCTTTTCATTATTGTAAGTAATGGTGACCACAGGAAGAATTTTAATTTGTAAATTCTAATGAGATAGAAAAACAGTCAGTACACAGAGGAAATGGTGAGCAAAACCCCCCACATTAGTCCCTTAATTGCAACTGATTTTAAACTTTTCACCATTTTCTTCCTTTTTCTCCCTTAGGATGCTAACATGTCATAGTTGTTTTCATGCTATGATTCAAGCAGTCAATAACCTCCCAGTATCATTACAGTTTTTTTCAAGACGCATCCTCTGAATTTGAGGATGTGATCAATTTTCCCTTAAATTCTATTCATCTATCCTCAACCTTGTGCTCACCTGATACCTGAGACTTCAATGTATATTACCCTGTTGAAAGATTATGCTGATCTGGCAGATGCTAGAGGGCACCCTATTGACTAACACCATTTTAATGACAATACTCCAAATATTTTTAAGTCTCTTTTTTTCCCCAGAGATAACAATATCTACAAACCAAGCCTTGCTAAAATTCAGGCATTGGTGAATTAACTAAGAAAAAATGTTTTTCTGAATCTGTCTTGTCCAGTGAAGTGCCTTATGAATATCTGAAAATCCGATCGAATGACGTGTATGTGTGAAAGTAAAAGTCTGCAGTATTTAAATTAATGTGGTAAACAATCAGGGATATGTAAGAATATGTCTATAATTGATGGAGATGACTAATGGCAGTTGTAGTCACAAACCTGATAATGCTGATAGAAAAAAAATGCATCAAGGTAACAATAGATTTGCAGATTTCTCTGGTTGGTTGGTGGAATGGTAATATGAATCTTAGGACTAATGCATGGTCAGCAAAAATTCTTAAGATGGAAGGTTCTGAAGAACCTGTAATGCAGGGGGTCGCCAAACTTGACAACTTTCAGACTTGTGGACTTCAACTCCACAAGTCTTAAAGTTGCCAAGTTTGTAGACCTTTGCTGTAAGTCTTGAAGGGTAACTCTATATATATGTAGCATAACTATAAGTCTTCCTCTGATAACAGCAGTATTTGTAAAACAGGACTCTTTGATCCTACTGACCTCATAAGATGGGAACTAGATGCATTCTAAATCTGCTGGTCCCACACTTAAGTATAAGGATTGCTCTGCAGCAGGGGTGGGTTCTACTTATCTTCCCTACCAGTTCGCATCATGACGGAAGTGCACGTTTTGCGTGTGTGCATTCACTTTGCTCGCGTGCCCCCCCATCATGGCACACAAATGACCCTCTGCGCATGCACAGAAGCAGATGGTCTTTCCCCAGCTGCGGTGACCAAAGAACTGGTTTGGGGGCGTGGACAGCTGCCGATCGCCGCTGGTTCGGTGAGCAGGTGCAAATTCCCGGTATGGGTGAACCAGTCCGAGCCGGCAGCATCCCACCACTGCTCTGCAGCTTTGATTTGCTTAATCCAAAGGCAAGAGGTGTTTCATAGTTGAAAATTTCTTAAGTGGGATCATAGACAAAGATGGTAACAAATATGTTTAGAAGAGGTTTGGAGCAGGGGTGCAATGGTCCCGGTTCGGTGACGCGTGTTTTTCGGCTGACAGCCGATAGCCGAGCGGATTTAAAAAGACCGCGAAGGGCTGGCGAGGCTCCG
>JANHGD010006826.1:1518-13113 GCA_027560375.1 Imantodes cenchoa
CCACCCCCCCAAAATATTTAAATACATGTGCAGCCAGTCCCCACCATTTCCTCTAGTTAGGGTTAGGGAGACAGAGCTGGAAATCAAGTAAGACAGCAAGAGGAGCCCCGTCTTGCTCTATGCACCCCCAAATAATAAGACCTCCCCAAAAATAAGGCCAAACACTTATTTTGGGGTTCAAAAAAATATAAGACACGGTCTTATTTTCGGGGAAACACGGTATTCTCTTTATTTCTTAATAGATCTTAATATGTACCCGGACTATCATTAAGTGTTGTACCTTATGATTCTTTATCAACTTATCTTTTCTTTTATGTGCACTGAGAGTACGTGCACGAAGACAAATTGCTTGTGTGGCCAAGCATACTTGACCAATAAAATTCTGTTCTTTTCTATTCTATATCCAACAGATTCGTGCAAGAGCAATTGTTCTAGATAACGTATTGATCCTAAGCCATACAGGAAGTCAAAGGTACAAATACTCTGAATCTTGCTTTGAAGAGAACTACCAACTTTAGTAGCTAAAGGCTGGTATCTTAAAAATGGCAGCACAGTCCTTCATTTGTCACAGTCCTTTATTTGCCTTTTGTGCATCAGCTGAAGATTTGTAATCGTTTTTCAAAGTAGGCACATTAGTCTCATACTCAAGTTATAAATCACAAGTCATCTGAAAAGGTTTTGGCCTTAAAGCCCAGCCAACCTTTTGGTTATTAACTGGATTATTTGTTCAATTAACATTTAAAGCATTTATACTCCCACTCTCACTTCACAAATAAAAGAATCCGGGTGTGGTAGCTTACAGATCACTAACAGGAGGAAACCTAGAAAGCGATAATGGGGAAAAAAAAGAAGAATGGAAACAAGAATGGTCCCTGACAATAGAATGGCTTTGGTTGCTTAGATTAACTCTTATAAAGGCATTTTCAAACTGGAAGTCTAGTTGGATAACAAGAGAGCTCTTAACTTGCTTTATTGATTCTTTTTAGTACTGCACCGTGACACTGCCTGCTAGCTGACTCTAGAATAGGGAGGTCTTTACAACATTGTGAAAAGAAAGGAGCATTTGTATTTCTGATTGGGAGAAGAGTAGTTTGCCACTATTGAGATGGGCTGCTCTCTAGCCCATGCCATCTGTACAGCCGGAGGACGGGATTCTTCCTCTCCTGAAGACTCCATGTCTTTCAAAGGGAGCAAAGATAGGAGAGCAGAAAATTCTCATTTTCTCTTTGGCACCAGCTCAAAGCATGGCCATGGTCACTGTGAAAACAAACAAACAAACAAACAAACAACAACAAAAATGCTGGCCAAGAAACACCTTGGCCTCATCCAAGAAAGATATTTTTATGTGCTAGATTCAACGGGTAGGGGAAAAAAAATTCCCTCAACTTACACCAGTTCACTTTGAGTGCTTCTCAAATAGTGGTTCCCCCCCACCCTTGAGGTGGCATGGAGCGATGCCAGGGGGGGCCGTGTAACCCCGGGGAACATGCGTGGTCCCTCTCAATCGATCCCCCTGGATGGGGAGTGTTTTCCTAGTTTCCCATGCTGCTCTGAGCCCAGAAGAGAAAGTGGCCAGGTGGGGCGGGGCAGCTCCGTAGGTTCTTGTTGTTCTTGGTGGGCGCCGCGGTAGCCATGAACGGCGTGGTGAACCTGCTGCTGGACAAGGAGGAGCATCCTCTGTAGCTAGGCGAAAGCTTCGAACGGCACCCTAAAGCCTCCTTCCACACTATTCGCTGTGAGTATTAATACTAAAATTCCATTGGGGCCCAGATTGGAGAGTTGGGGGCGCGCAAAATGTTTGCTTCTTCCTGGGCGGGAGGCGTAACAGAAAATAATTGAGAAGCACTGACTTAGTGCTAACAAGAACTGAAGTTCAAACCATCTGATCCTGGCTATTCCTGACCTAATCTATTTGACTTGTAGTCTGAAGAACAGCCATTGTGTTAGACTCAGGAATACAGGAGAATCAAATACTTCACGGTGGTCCAGCTTATACATAGTACTATTCATATTATAGCCACTCAGCACAAATACAGAATGTAGTACTTTCTCTATGTTTTATTGGAAAGTGGTAAATGTTCATTCACAGGAGACTGACAACACTATACATGCACAGATATAAAAATAGTTTAGGTGGGTTTATGTATACACTGGCCAGTCTAGGAATTTTAACGGGATGGATAAATATATACATATTAACAGCAATAATTAAAGAGGCCACATAGGATATGAGAGTAAGAAATAAGGAACACAGAAGATCAAATTGGCAATTACCCAAGGAGGATTATCACACACGTAACAACTTATTTGATTCTCTTTCCTGTGCCAACATACAAAACTGATCTCAATAGCTAGGAAATATATGCTTCATTTTGTACAGCAGAGGCTCCTGCACTAATACAATTTAATTGCAAAGTTATAGTATCTTGCATGGAAGTATAACAGTAGGGGCACTAAGGATCAGCCAAATTTGACAATTTAGAAGTGGGAAAAATACTGGAATGTTCCATTCCTCTCAGTTTAACATAATCTAGAAGGGAAACAGAATGTTTTGGAGCTCTCTGGAATGTTCTGTTCCTGAATCACTAGAATGTTGCGTGTCCTTACTGGGTGACTCACATTATAAGAAGCATAGAAAAATGTGATTGGCACTTAAAAACATTCAAGCCTGTCCCAAGGAGACAATCTAATTTAGGACCATAGTCTTGTCAATTGTCTTCTCTTTCAGTTTCTCAGCAGATTCTGAAATCCGTCGGCCATATATGTTTTTCTCACTCGCAATATATGATTCCACAATGTCCCTCACATCACTAGAAATCAGAATACAGAAAAAGTTTGAACATGTGAATTAGGTTGTTTTCAGACCAGCAAAAGGAAATACTGTTTTAAATAAAGGCTAGGTAAATAATGATTTTGGAAAATAAAAGATTTGCTGTCAAAGTTATATATTTGGATCATACCTTGAAGTCTCAAAATATAATCTTATAATATCATCCATAGTCTGCTGTTGTTTAAAACTGTTCTTAGAATTCAAACAGAATCAGACTAACAAAACATATTCTATTTTTACCATAGATTCTGTTTTGATTAGGTTGTCCTAGTTTTGCCCTCCAAGCTGGATATCCTGGCCAATTTATAAATATAGATTAAATAATATAGATTAAAAAAAAACAGTCCTGTAAAAATTGGTTCTACAGACTTTAAAGGGGGAGAATGGGTTACCTATTTGGTACAATTAGTTTTCTCTTTACAGGAAAAGATGGAGTGAGTTCTCAATAGCAACTCCCCTGGTGTGCTTCATCATGAGTTTAGCATCTTGACAAGATTAACTACTCCTTAAGGATCAGGTTTTATTAGAAGGCTAAACCAGTTTTCTCTTTCTGCCTCAGGGAGCAGAATCAATTAAGTGGTTTCCATATATTCTAAGTCAGGGGTGTCAAACTTGTGGCATCACATTGTCATCACGTGACTTTTTCCCCCTTCACTAAACCAGGGGTGGGCATGGCTAGCACTTGACGCATTTGGCCTGCGGGCCGCAAGTTTGACACCCATTTTCTAAGTATTATGGAAATGAGGGAAGGAACAAAAATATTCTACATGCTTGGAAAGAACTGACTATGAAAAAAACACCACTGGAAGAGGGAAAAGATATTTTATGTTGGAAAGTGGGAGATATATGATAGGGTGAGGTGGGGTGGGATGGGAGAAGTAGAGAAAGAAAAGTATGTTTTGAAGATCTGATCCTAAAGAACTCTAGAATAAAAAGAAAGCTTATGTTCATATCCCATCTTCATTTTGTATTTAAGTGCTAGAGTAGGGTTTTTGGAACCTGACAACTTTAAGAGATACAGTATGGACTCCCAACTTCCAGAATTCCAATCCTCTTAAAGTTGCCAAGTTCCCAAAAACTCTGCCCTATGGCAAAATAATGGGCTTTTTAAAAAAGTGACATCACTTTGCCTTTTTGTGAAAATAGCCATTTTATAATGGCATTTTTTTTTAAAAAAAGCAAGACTGTAACATGCTTAAAAAAACCAACCCCATTTCTTTGAAATGTACTCTAGTTTCTTTTTTATTCTATAATTCCACTAGCAGCATTATTGAGTTTTTATAAAGCCAAATAAAATGAGAAACCTTCCAATCTCAATAAAATCAGTTAAGGAAGCCCAAACTCGAAAAAAACCTGTAAAGAATGAGAAATCACTGAATATTATTAGGCCTTTTTGGAAGTAAGCCCCATTGTTTAGCAATATTTGCAATTATTTGCTGAATTTTACTAAAATCCAGCCTTTTTTAGTTTTCTTACTAAGTTTCTTGAGGGCATCCAGCCTTGCCTTTTTGCTCTTTTGAATTCACTGAATATGGCCCGAAGTAACCTTTGCACATCTAACAATATACTTCAGTAT
Source organism: Imantodes cenchoa (assembly GCA_027560375.1). Classification (NCBI taxonomy): domain Eukaryota; kingdom Metazoa; phylum Chordata; class Lepidosauria; order Squamata; family Dipsadidae; genus Imantodes; species Imantodes cenchoa. Next base: position 5,925 of record JANHGD010006826.1, read on the forward strand.
GATTTCTATTAGTGCTAATACCAAAGCAATCTATTGGTGTTTACAATTCAGATAATTCCATTACCTGGAAACAGTCACAGATTTATATAGAGATGTAAAAGAACCAATTTTCCCTTCTGCATTTCCTTCACTAAAAAATAAATTAAAAAAGAAATAATTGTCAAAAAAACCCCACCTCTCCATTATTGGGTAATAATTTTATTATGAGCAATAGAATGACATAAAGGAATGAGCAAACATTTGACTTTTCTGGAATGTCTTAGAAGGCCTGGTGTTCAGAAATAAATTAATATAACTAATATGTGCAGGGATGGGGCAAAGAGTGATGGACAAGTCTTCTTTCTCAACTCTGCCGGTAGGGAACCTCCCTGCATTAAAAAGCTTATTGCCAATAGGTTTTATTAGTGTGAATGTGATTTAAACAGAGCTGAATGCCATTTAAATTATATATCTGACAGCAAGCTCTCCAGAACTAAAGCAGTGGCAATTTATGGTGGCACAGTGGGCACCACGGGGTACCTGGAACACACTTTTAAGGGACTATTCTAATCATCATCTTAGTTGCCTTGAGACTCTAGACTTAAGAACAGAAAAACTTAATCAAGCCTAAAGGATAAATATTTGTCAGTCAGCATTATAAAGCTTATTGCTTTGCCACAAACATCCAAGCAAGTTTGGGTTGAATGCAGGGAAAGTGGCAACGTTTTTTGTCCAAAGAACTATTATTTAGGAACAAAAAATGCCTTTCTCCAACTCCAGACTTTAACTCAAGGAAAGGTTGGTTAAATATTTTATTTCCTCGCTATTAATCAGTGCTATAAAAACCACACTTCTGAGTTTGAACCCCTTCTGTACCTAACCCTATTTGATTTTGTGCTTAAGGGCAAAACCATCCTTATGACTGTATGATTGTAAATTGTTGCTTGTATCCTTACAATTTATATTAATATTGTTTCCTGATTGCTTAATTCTACCTTATGACAATCATTAAGTGTTGTACCTCATGGTTCTTGACAAATATATCTTTTCTTTTATGTACACTGAGAGCATATGCACCAAGACAAATTCCTTGTGTGCCAATCACACTTGGCCAATAAAGAATTCTATTCTATTCTATTCTATTTAAGTTAGTAACAAGGTTGTTAAGTGAATCTGGTTTTCCCACTGACTTTGCATGTAAGAAGGTCACAAAAGGTGATCACATGATTCTGGGACTGTCATAAATATGAGTCGGTTGCCAAGTGTCTGAATTTTGATCACATGACTAGGGGATGCTGCAATGGTTGTAAATGGGAAAAACAGACCTAAGTTACTTTTTTCAGTGCTATTGTAGCTTCAAACAATCACTAAATGAATGATTGTAAGTTGAGGACTAGCTGTACTATGGCAGAAAGCTGTTGTCACAGCTATTATATGGGATAGTTGTGTTGTTTGCTACCAGTTGCATAACACAAGCAATCAAATATAATGAATGCACTATTTTGCGGGGATAGCTAATATTTGTTTACTTGTACTCAGATATACCTTAAAATAGGGATCTATGGAATATATATAACAAATACTGATTTGTACAACTAAAAATGTTATGTGGGAAGGCCATTAACTAAAAATAACACACAGGTAGTTTTTCTATGTCAATCAGTTTAGCCTCTTTTGCTCCTTCTATATCCATCCAGCCTATGCTCACAAAAGAATATGAAGTTTTCAATGAGTTTCTCAAGGAAAATCGAAGGTTTCAAATGAGATAATTAATCTCTTGAAACTATACCCTCTTATCCATCTAGGAAAGGTTTTAAAAAGAGAGCGCATTTCGCAATGCTATCCTACTCAAATGGTGAGAAGAACATTTTATAGTGGCTCCACTCTCGAGTTAATAATCATAGGGGCATAGTTACCTAGCACAATTACTTTAGTATGGAGCACTATGTTATTTAGCACCTGTGTGAAACTATGGAAAGAGACCACCATCTGGATCAGAATGAGGTATCGTCGATACGTGATGATGTTCAGTTATGTACTGTATTTCTATTGCCAAGCTGGTGCTTCAAGACTGTCACATCCTGAATGGGAAGAAACAAGCTCAGGCTAAATCCTAGTAAGTTGGAATTGCTGCTCATCCTCATTTGGACATTATCACTTAGGTGTGTACTCGCTATTGTTGCCAGCATATTAGACATTAATGGCTTTGTGTTGTGTTCTTTTGAGGGGACAGCACATTTATACAACTGTATATTCACTACTTTACATTGTAACCAAGTGTCATTTCTTCAGTGTTGTCACATGAAAAGATATACTTAAATATTTACAAAATGTGAGGGGGAGGGTGCTCACTTCTGTGACATACTGTATTTCAGAAGGGGATTTCAGCCTCATCAGACCATCTCCAGCAGCCAAAATTGTAATATTATTAAACTTTTATTAAAAGGATTTGCCTGTGGAATTTTACAATGTTTGGATTTTTAAAAATTCTTAATTTAATTTGGGGTGATTGTCGGTATTGTTTTAGAGGTTAACTGGCACTATGTGCTGACCTCACATTAGAACTCACCCATAATTTTACAGGCATTTTAAATGTCTGTAATTCATGAGCAATGTGTTTCAGTTGTAATATGAGATATGCTCTTGATATAAACTACTTTCCTGCTTGTCAAGATAAGATATATTTTCTTGATAAGCGGGAAAGTAGTTTAGTTGGTAGATTAATTCACTGAACAACCATAGTGATAAACAACTGGCTGAACAGGCACGTTTAAAAAAAATAAATCCATATTGTATTTCCTTGAGAGAAAGAAGAAATTGAAGTCTATTTTCAACATCCTAAAAGATTAAGAGCCTTTAGGTGATTTTTTTAATCTTCACTGTTTGAACAACCTACTTCTCAATTTTGTCTTGTAAAATAAGATGAATCTTGATTGGTACTTTGTTTCCTCATTTATATTGTCTTTGGCTTGTGTGTGTATTTATATCCCACCACCTAATCTTGCTGCACCATTCCAGGGAGTTAATGCAGTATGAGTTAGAATCAATAAAACACCTGAATAATTAATACAAACTATAATAATAGAACAAAAATTAAGTTGAAGTCCACCTACCTTGAAGTGGCCGAGGTTGAGAATCACTCATTTAGATGATGGTCACTTTGATGCAGGGGTTAAGGACAAAGGGTTAGAAACCAAGAGAAACACAAAACCAGCTAGGTGACTTAGGAAGAAGGCAATGGCAAATTACTTCCAAAACAAGTAAACTGCCAAGTAAACTGCCAGGAGTTGTCAGGAGTTGACTCAAGGGGATATATGTGTGCACATACACAGATAAACCGGGGGGAGGGGGGAACATTACTGATGTTTAAAGTAGCCTTTTCACCATCTAAAACTCCAACTTTTCCCAAAATACACCCTGGCTGAACAGGGCAAGTGAAAGGGTGGATATGTTTTTGGAAGCTTGGGATTTATTGAATTTTTAGAGGTCAAGGTTGGTGAGGTGGTGATGGTAATTTTTCTTTTTCTAAGGGTTGTTTGTAATTTTTCTTTTGAACCTTTTTAGTCACATCTTTTAGGATTTATGCTCTGTGATTTTTGTGGGTTTTGCCCCACAATGTTTTGAAAAAATACTATAATGCTTGGCAATTGTGACCCTATTATTTGGTGAATCAGATGGTTGAAGTGTTACTGCAACTGCACAAAGGTGGATCCGAGAGTTGTAGGTTGCCCAACCCTGAATTATGGGTTGGAGGGAGACTGGCAAAATGGAAGCCTGTGAGATAAGGTTTTAATACAGAAAGAAAATGGTCATTCAAGACTAATAGCAGAAATTAATATAATTTTGCATCCAGGAAGTGTCTAAGCCATGTAGAGTTCCCCTAACAAAAGCTGACTGTGGAGAGGGATCTTAGTGACTGACAGCTTTTGTAATGTTTTAAGCATAATATAGAGCAACATACTGTATGTAGTTTATGGTGACACAGTATGGAATAGTTTATCAGTGTCATAAAAAACATAAGAATAGGAAAAAGACTTCTTCACTAATTTTGATGCCAATATTAGCAGCTGCCTGGAGTTGCCTCTAGATAAGATGGGTGGCACAGAATACAGCACACAAATCAAATCAAATCAATCAATTAATAAAAATAAACAATGTAGATATTTCCATAAAATAGTGCAAAATAATAGAATAGTCTGTAATATCATTGCTGGGAGCACATGGAGAGAGCGGCTTATCCACTTAAGTAATTTATAGCATCACGCAGCCATCACTATATTGACACATCACCAGTGTTGATAGCTTTTATATCCCTACAGCAATGGCTGGATGATAGTATAAATCACAAGTGTAAATAGTCTCTATGTCAATGTGATCTGATGCATTTACAAGGAATGAATGAATGAATGATTGATTGATATATACACATGCATAGCATTCCACATTAGTACTAGAAGCAGTGAGATGGCTGAGGTGTCCTATGAAGCCACTAGTTGCCCCAAATACCTTTGAAATAACTTTATCATATATATCTGAAATGTTCCATTGGAACAGAAATATTGCTACTGTGAATACATTTGTCAGTTCTGGATATATGCCAAAATGGACCTTAAGCCTCAGGAAATCTTGGTACATTTTCCATTGTCAGGCATGAGTGAGCAATAAATCAAGCTCTCAGTTTGGTACAACGTCCCTTCTTTAGTACAAGCTGGCGCTTACAAGAGAACCTGGGATTATGTTGACATTTCTTAAGAATATAAAACCAAAGAATGCTTGGCTAGTCTATGCATGTGTTTAAATGTCTATTGTAGAAAGTATTGTGAAACAAAACTAAAGGGAAGTGCAGGAAGAATTAAATAATTTTATATGAAATAAACCAGTTAAAATACATTTAATTCCTGAAGTGCTCTGGATTAGACATTGATTTTTACCGGCTCCTGAAAAATTCCTTGAGTCAAAGGTAGCTTTGGATATCTATGTTGTACCTCTCTTTATTTTTCTTTTTAGTCCATTAATCCATATGTGCTTTTCTTTAAATGTTAAATGTTCTTAATATCTATGGGGAAAATCTGATACAGATATAAAATATTATATATTTTAAAATAATTCATTTTAATTGCATACTACAAAATGGATTGTAATAAAAGCAGGGTGTTGTCATTAAACTACCGGTAGTTATAACTAGTCTTTACATTTTTAAAGAAAAAATACACATGAAATTTTTATTCATTTTTATGAACTACTCAGTGATGGCAAACAAAGCATGCACAGATCACCATCGTAACTGCAGATGGTCACTAAGCAAGGACTATCTGCATGTTGTTCTGGCGGTCTTGAAATATTTCCAAAGTATAACTTATTAATGTTGGGAGACAAATTAGGAGAAAAAAAACTATGAAGTAAATGTTCAGAATGCCTATGAGGTAACAGTAGAGTGATATATTGCGTGATCTTCAACATACTTTCTGAATGCTAAAATGTGAAAGATTTTAGACCCACAAAATACAAACATTTCGTCCTTATAGCAAAGAAAAGTTTTTTTTTCTCCTGAAGTTACATGATCTCTTAGAAATTTCAAAGGATTATCTAGGACAGAAGACATTACCGGTAGATTTTGACTTTAGAAATCTTTTGGCAGTTACAATGGAAATGACTTGTTTTTGTAATAAACTATTTGACCCTTCAAAACATGGCCCCGAACAGAAAACTCAAAGCAAAGCTAGCTGAGGAATTCTGGGAGTTGAAGTCCACAAGTCTTAAAATTGCCAAGGTTGGAGACCACTACCTTACAGTACATGCTGCCATACTTACTATGTGAGTTAAATAGGGCCTCTACATTCTGTCTATGTTACTGACATGGGAGCAGGAAGAGGAAATAATTTATTTAGATTTATAGTGTTGAAACCCAAGGTTAGGGAAATCTCTGTGGAGCTCAGAAGAGATAAATAGAATCAAACCTTACATTTTAACAAGAAAAAAAATAAAAGTATATAGAAATTCCTTTTTAACTGCAAGTAGTTACAAGCAAAACTTATCAGTAGTGACAAACATAAAATTATAGAGCTGCTTGAACCTTATCCTAAAAGAAACTCCAGTAAAATATACAGAGTCAAAGGTAACACTCTAAGTGAACCACAAGATAAGATGGCATGCTCCTGTTAACAGATAGTCAGGTGCAAAAAGGATCCAAGTGGTGTAAAAAGACTGATTTTACATATGGTCAATGGATTCCAGAGACAATAACATTTAAATGGTATATACATTTCAAAATAAAAAGCAATCTGTCACAATATTGCTAAGTAAGCCATTGCTGCCACCACCGTTTTTGGTCTGCTTCTCTAGATTTTCCAGATTTTTGCATATTATAATCTTAAATCAGAGGTTTAAGAAAGCTGCTGTAACTTCTCACTTTTATGTAGACTCAGTACTGGAACCTCAGCTAACCTCAGCTAACTTCTTTTAAAGGGACCAAAATCTTTTCTCTCTCTAAAGAAAGGGGAGGAGTTGGAGGGAATCTATCCTTTGCTGCATGCTCAATTTTCATGTTTATTGCAAACGTCTGCTGTCTGCTTGACATGCGGATGACAGTCTGTGAAAGCAGACTGGAGTGGTTTAGCAATGAAAACCTCCTGAATTCAGACAGAATAATATTTTACATGTATAATAAAAATACGCAAGTGAACAGTTAATTTGGTAATTAATGGTTGAGGCCGTCAGAACAGCAAGAAGCTGTAAAAGCAAGTAAAGAAAAAGAAGAATGGTTAACTGATTACCTTGTAGCAGTAGCAACATTGTGCATTTGGGGATTAAATAGTATACAGTAAGACAGTTACCATCAAACCTATATCATTAATATAAATACTTTGAAAAATAATGTATATAAAAATAATGGTCTAGGTCTCCTTCAAAGCAATTCCTGTACAGATGATGCACAAGTACAATAACTGTTCTTATAGTTCCTGAAGTCCTAAAGCTGTGATGGCGAATCTTTTTTGGTTTGCATGCCGAAAGGGTGTGTGTGGGTGTGCTAGCATGCGTGCACGTGCCCACACCCCTTCCCTCCCCCCACGCATGCGCAGATACACACACACACCCTGCTGCCCCTGCACATGCACACAATTCCCCCCCCCAGTCCCCACGCATGTGCACAGGCCTCACCGAAGCCTGGACTGGTGGAAAAACGGGCAAACCGAAAGTTCGGAAAAACCTA
>JANHGD010006827.1:10862-22664 GCA_027560375.1 Imantodes cenchoa
AACTGCTGAACTAGCAGTCAGTTGAAGTAGCCTGCAGTACTGCGCTCTAACCACTGCGCTACCCTTGGCTCTTTAAATCAAGAGTGGTTTAAGTCCACTTTAAGACTTGTGGACTTCAACTCCCAGAATTCCTGAGCCAGCCATGCTGGCTGAAGAAGGTAGTCAAAGTCCAGAAATCGTAAACCTCCCAGGGTTGGACATGCGTGTTTAAGACAAAGGAAAAGGCTGGTGATACTTACTGACCTGTGATGTTCCTCTTTCCACCCAAATCTATTTCCAGCCATTCATTGGCAGAGCTGTGATCTGCTGCCCATGAAGAACCATCAGTAGCCAATGCTGCTCGCTCAGCGGCCCAAGTGTGATGGTCCCCCAGAATATTCTGTTCATGCCAACAGGAGGAAGCGTTGAAACTGGCAACTTCCAAAGCTTTGGCACAGTCTAGAGAGACAAGGAAGCAGAGGTTCTTCATTCAGCCTCACAGTTACTTGCCAGTTAATCATGATGTCTATTGCCCTAGAAATATTGTCTGTTTTTCATGAGAAATACTTATTTAGTATTGCATTTTTACCCCACCTGTTCTTTGAATGTTCAAGAAGATTTAAATAGGTGATAGGTTGGGCTGAGAGAGATTGGCTGCACTCACCCACTGGCTTACATGGTGGAGCAAGGATTTAAGCCAGAGGTCTTCAAACTTGGCAACTTGTATTTGTATTTGTATTCTCCAGCCAGCATAGGTGTGCTTAAACCCAAGTCTCCCTGGTCAGCATAGGTATGCTTGTATTGTATTCTCCAGCCAGCATAGGTATGCTTAAACCCAAGTCTCCCTGGTCAAAGCTCAATTCCCTAATCACTGCGTTTGTGATATAGAGGAAAAAATGGAAATGGATGGATTATGTGTAACTTTTACCTCCTTTGTGTCCAAAATTAGTAGGTTCACAACTTTGAGTCATGGATCCCAAGTTTGGGGACCACTCTAAATAGTAGCAATGATGCCAGGACAGAAACTAAAAAGCATTTACATTTCATACACATTTACCATAAATGTAATTCAATTTCAGTATAGTTATTAAGATCTAGCTATGTATTTCATTACTTTCTTAAATGATGGATTTAACACATTTTAAAGGACAAAGAGAGCCAGTTTGTTGTTGTGGTTAACAGTAATGGGTTGTAAATCCTGTTGCTACCGGTTCGCTCGTGCACACATGATGCTTCTGCTCATGCGCAGAAGCGTCCTGGGCAGGTGGGTGGAGCCTCCCGTCGCCACTACCGGTTCATCGATCTGGGCCAAACTGGTAGCAACCCACCGCTGATGGTTAAGATGTTGACGTAGAAACCAGGAGACTGTGAGTTGTAGTCCTATTTAAGTCATGAATGTCAGCTGGATGACTTTGAACCAATCACTAGGAGACTGGGTTCTAATCCCATTTTAGGCATGAAAACTGACTGGGTAGCTTTGAGCCAATCACCAAGAGACTATGAGTTCTCATCCCACCTTAGGCATGAAAATGCCATTGAAACTGGGTTTTCTCTGAAAAAGAAATAATCAGAGAGCACTTCTAACAATAGGAGTGACTCTGAGCCAGTCCATCTCTCTCTCAGCCCAACCTATCTCACAGGGCTGTTGTGGAGAAAAATAGGAGAAGGAAGGAGAATTAGGAATGTTCCCCTCCTTGAGTTACTTATAAAGTAATAAAGGAGGGATAAAAATCTAATAACTAATAATAAATAAATAAAGTCTTTCAGGATATGCAGCTCTCGCTTTGATGCTTCCAATCCACACTATTGCAATCTGCTTTGCGTGGGCTGAGTTTGTGTCCAACCTGGGGAACTTAAATGATCCAATATGAAATTGCCAAAGTTGAAGTGGTCTATGGATCTGACCCTATTGCTTTACTTTTGCAGGCTAGTTTGTTCCTAATGTTGACTGGAAGTGCTCTCCTGGATCTTTTAGCTATAAATCAGCCTCATCCAATCAGGAATTTCTCAAAAAATGTTGAATTATAACTGTCTGAAGAGACGAGGTTTCGTTTAGTTCAAGATAGCTGAAAGGTTCTAGATTGGGAAGGGACCCCTAAATAGATTGGAGTTAACATCCTTTAAATATAGCTGATTTTTTTAAAAATCCAAAATTCAATAGCTTTCTGCTCCATTGCCATCCATCAAGAGGCCCTTTTTCATAGAGCACTGCTATTATAGAAATTCTCCCTGGTTGCTTTTTTATTTTTATTTTTCAGAGGAAACCCAAATTGCTGATCTCAACAGCACTTTGCTGCTTTAATAGCATCAGTTTATTGTAAATGAGTATTTTGCAATTTTGATCGTTGGAAACAGGAGGAAACCAATGTGTTTTTTCCCAAGGAAGGCAAAGAAATGGATGCAGCTGAAGCAAGGGTGGGTTCCTACCAGTGCGATCCAGTGCACCCGCACCGGTAGTGACCTGCTGGTAAAGTCACCCGTCCCGGTCCAGTTGGTCGCCGGTCCCTGGGTGCCACCATCTTTTAAAAAACATTTTTAAAATGTTTTTTTTTTAAATTTCTACTGCACATGCGCTGCCTTCCTGCAAGCTTTCCAAAGAAGAAAGAGTTGAGTCCCTTCTTGTCTCATTTCATTTTGTCTCATCTTGAACACATCGGAGGGTATACGAAGCATTTCCCCCTTAGAATTGGGACATTTCTGCTGATTCCTTGCAATAATGCCTTTCGCTAAACGCTGGACTAGCCACTCCCATCTGGTCACATGACCGGCAAGCCACACCCACAAAATAAGCCATACCCACAGAGTGGTAATAAAAAAATTAGGAACCATCCCCTGGTTGTCCCATATCTTAAAATGTGATGACATGAGAATTTATCCCCATACAATAAGTGGACAGGATAAGAAGCACATTCCCCTTAATGTTTATTTCTCCCTAAAATTTAAATTCCTTTTAAAGCACCAGATTCTGCACACACTCTTTAAAAAATTCATTTTCTCGTTTTTGCTGCACTGAATGTTTGGGCACGGCCTGGAGCAGAGGTGGGTTCCTGCCAGTTTGGACCGGTTCTATAGAACCGGTAGTGGGAAGTTCCCCCCACTCACTGAACCAGCAGCGATGGCCGGCTGGACACGCCCCCAAACCGGCTCTTTCGGCGGCACCACAGGTGGCACCATCTTGTTTTTTGCTTTTGCACATGCACAGAAGCTGGGTTTTTAGTTCACGTGGCACGTGAGGAAGTGAACCGGCAGTGAGGTAAGCCAAGGCCACTCTGCCCTCCACCTGGAGGGGTGTGACTGGGAGGCTTCTACAGTTCAGACAGTGCATTGATTAGACCATGTGATGGACATGTGGGTGTGGGGGCAGGGATTTGGACTTGGACTTTCTTTTGCATGGGGAAAATCCGAAAGCTTTCAGATTCGGGTTTCCCCAGAAGTGCCAATATGACATCTCTAATAAAGTGGAACTTTGAGGAAACTCAAGCCTCTGAGTTTTCTTTCATTGGGGGTGTTACTTGGAACCTTGACATTTAATACATGTCTATCCAATAGACAAACATGCAATGATGAGAAATACTATTCATTAATTTGAGTGTTGGGTTATCGTATTTTTAAAACCCTCCTAAACAAATGCTAATATTTTTTTATAATTGTTCTGAATTGAAATGGTACCTATAAGCTACTGAAATGTGTAGAAATGCCAAAGCTCTTAAAAAGAATTAATGGCTGCCCATGCTACTAAAATATTAAGAGTAGAGTGACCTTAAGTTTCAAAGCCCACTATGAGACCAGCTCCGTAACCTCACTCTGGCTTGCTTAATGAATAACAAATGGGCTTTCACAGTACAAGCTGCCATTACAACTCATTCTAGTGTGTGTTTTTTAACCTGCGGTAATGCATCATCTTGCCTGACTGTATGTCATCTTCTAGAAGGTCAACAAAAGTATGTAACCCCTCCTCTCCCCAGCTTAAGTTATGAAAAAAAATTGACAAAGCATGAAGCAAATAGTTTTCTTTTATTCTTACCTCCATCTTAGACTTACACTCCTGCAACATAAAATATCTAATGGTTTCATAAATCAGGATTTACATTAAAAATTAAATTTATATATAAAAATTACTGAGCCCTAAAACAAATACAACCTTAGGCTTTTTTCTTTTCTAAAAAAAAAAAATATGTGGCCCAAAGGATAGTCACTTCAATCTATTTAAATGCTTGAATGAGCATTATAAAGGCCTCTACTATTTACTTCTTTTCACAGGTATTTAAAAATATGCATTATGTTGCTGTGGACAATTAGTCTTTTATCCAATTGTGCTTGATAGTTTAAACTCTCCCACCCTAAGGTTTTAATTATCCCTCTTAGCCAGCGTTCTTAGGTCTCAATTCATGCGCCTGGAAATCTGCCTCCGTGATGTTATAACCTTGTTAACGTAACAAAAGAGGAGTTTACTTAAAACTGTACTTACTTGAAAGAGGAAAGAGACTGTCAAAAATCCTACAGTAAACATAGAAAAGCAGTTCTTTCATAACCTTCACCTTAATTCATAGAGACAAGTAATTTACATGTAAGTGGATTCAGATGGTCTACAAAGAGGCCTCTCTCTAGAACCGGACTGGTTTTGTTCCCTTTCCCTATCCATTTACTCTCTCTCTTTCTCTCTCTTCTTCATTTTTTTCCTCTTCTTAAGACATGGCTATGTTTGCCTGATGACAAAGCATCTGCAAAGTTTGAATAATAATAAATCATAAGGTAAACATTTATAAAAGTCGTCAGCATCGATATGAACCGAACAAATTTCACAGAGCCATTTTCTGTTCTAGTCAGTTCTCTGTCAAAATCACAGAGCCATTTTCAGTTTTAGTCAGTTCTCTGTCAAATCAAAATCTCTGTCAGTTCTCTGTCAAAGTCATTTTCTCTGTCAAAATTTACATACAATAAATGCTTTTATGTTGGCAGTGTAAAGTTGCAATTCTAATGAAGTAATGGTTATATTTTTCTTAAGTTCCAGTGGCTTGTCAAATACAGATCATATTGCTATTGGAGCTTCCTAAATCCAATAATTAAAATCACTTTTATTTTATATATTTATTTTACATGAGTTAGACTAAATAAAATCTCTCTGTATGTATTAATATGAAGCTGGGATCGCAATCCCACTTACTAAGCTTTAATTTCCATGTTTTATTTAGAATATAATGTAAAAGGGACACAGATGCAATTCTGGTTCATAATGATCAGTGCAGGCTTTGTACTTGCCTCCAATATGAAAACCTGATTAATGGAAATCTGAGCTGACAGTTCACATGATAGGGTTGAATGCCAAATAAGTGAACTCAAAGTATGAATTTGTCAGACCAATTCTAAATGGCTAATAGTACCAAACTTCCCTGGTTTCTTATGTCTCTGGACAGACAGTTGTCAAGGATAGGAATATCAGGAAATTCAGGAAATTCAAATTAATATAAAGATTTATTGCAAGTTCCAGCTCTCTACAAGAATGGTCAAAGCAAATCTGTGGTAGGTAAGAGTCAATGGAATTCTAGATGGGCTGGACTTAGATTTCTTGTGGGCATGAAGGGATTTGGGACTGATAATGTGTTTGACCCTTCCCTCCGATTCAACTTGGTCATCGCCTACAACAGTTTAGGATATACAGTAAGCTGGCTGGAACTCCAAAATAATAAATAAATAAATAAATAAATAAATAAATAAATAAATAAATAAATAAATAAATAAATCAATAAATCAATAAATCAATCAATCAATCAATCAATCAATCAATCAAAATAAGGTTTGAAGGTTGCATATACAGTATTTGATATTGATAATATGAGTTGACAAATGTTCTTTTAAATTCAGTTCTTAATATCTGGTCAGCCAGTTTTCTTACAATACAAACCAAAACAAATTTAATTATAGTGTATAAGATACACAAATTATTTCACTCTGCAAGATGAGTGTACATGTTTCTTTAAAACAAAAGGGAAAAGGGTAAAATTATATTGTGCATCTCACAAGATTGCTCTGGGAAAAAATGGAGAAGGAATACTGAATATGCTGCCTTGAGCTGCTGGAGGAAAGGCAGGATATAAATTCAACAAAGAAATGATTTACCAATAAATCTTGACTAATCTAAAAAAGAAGGCTTTATGTAAAAGCCAATATCTCTCACAGCAAGTAAGATATGCCAGTTGTCAGAGGTGGGTTGCTCCTGGTTCGGACCAGTTCTAAAGGTAGTAACTTGGTGGCCTGGATCACTAGAACTGGCAGCAACCCAGGCCTGCCACACCCCCAAGCCAGTTCTCCTGGTGGCGCCATAGGCACCACCATCTTATTTTTAGCTTCGGCACATGCGCAGAAGCTTTTTTTAAGTACTGCACATGCGTGCACCCTGAGTGAACCAGCAGTGGAAGAAACAAGAACCCACCCTTGATTTGGCTTAGTGGTTAAAGCACCAGGCATCAACTGGGAGACTATCAGTTCTAGTCCCGCCTTAGCCACAAAAAGTGGCTGGGTGACTTTGGAGAGATTTGGGTCCATCTCCCTTGGGTCATTCTTGCTCAACCCAACTCACCTCTCGGGATTGTTGTTACAGTAGGGGGATGAAGGATCAATTAATCAGAATAGAATTGGAAGGGACCTTAGAGGTCTTTTAATCCAACCCACTGCTCAAATACCCTATACCATTTCAGACAGGTGGATGTCCAGTCTTTTCTTAAAAACAAATGATGAAGCACCTACAACTTCTGAAGGCAAGCCATTCTACTGGCTAATTGTTCTCACTGTTTCTCCTTAATTCTAGGTTGCTTCTCTCCTTGATTAGTTTCCATCCATTGTTTCTTGTCTTGCCTTCTGGTGGTTTGGAAAATAAATTGATCCCCTCTTTGCTGCAGTCCCTCAGATATTGGAATACTGCTATCATGTCACCCCCTAGGAGTATTAGATATGTTCACTATTTTGAGTTATTCATAAAAATTAATAAAGATGGCATATAAATAAATACATATGACTAAATCCATCCTTTAAAACCTGTTTTTCATTAAGCAAACAGGACTGAGGATGTTATTTTGTATTTAGCTGGTTCAAATTTTGACTGAAAGGCTGACTTCATGTTATTTCATCACTATTAACTTTAGCTGGATTGGTCCCACTATTTATAATCTAATCTCTGTTAATGCAGCTGCTCAGGTGAGAAAGTAAGTAAGCAAAAGGATTATATGGTTCTAGCACATTCCTGCTGATGAGAATGGCAAGGGTGACTTCTTCTATTTAGACACATCCATATCATTCTGAATTTGTATTTGGCAAACAACATCAGAAAAATAAGAAAAAAATCAGAAGAAAGCATTCCAAAGCTTGCATCATTTCTGCATGCTACATGTAAATATGCATACACAAAATCAAATCCCAATTTAGTTTCTGTTAAAATGAATTAGCTTATTTGGCTACTCTGACTTATACATGTGGATCAGGTGCCACTGGAGAGATCTTCTTTTTGATGGTAAAATTGTATTGTTTTAAGCCTATTTGCTAGTTAAATAAGGAGAAAAGCACCCATTCTATTCTGTAACATCTGCTAAATTCATAATCAGTTTGTCAGCTGAGGTTAGCAATGTAGAATGGTGCAGTTGATCAGGCTGCCCTAGGTGTCACTGAGGCCTCTGGGAATTAAACTAAGAGAGTTTCAGTAGACAAGAGGGTAATTCAGTCAGCCTCCCTAAAAAAAAGTTAAAAAATAAAAAATTGGAGGGGAGGGGAGAGAGAAATTTCTGAAAACAGAAGCTTAGCTTTTTTTTCTTCTTCTAGTGATCCTCTCCCTCACTGTCCCTGCTGCCTTTATAGTCATTTATACTTCTGACTATCAAATTAGAAATGGAGGCCCACACATTCCCTTGCTGGCTTTAGTTCAATATAAATATGATCCTATTTCATCGTCTTGATCATTATTATTTTCTCGGTTAATAAAACTTTGAGAAAGCATTTTCCAATGATGTTAATTTTTTTTAAAGGTTTAGCTGAGATCAGTCTTAGGAAAATATATTATATATAGTGGCTGTCTGTGTGTGTGTCTGTCTGTCTGTCTGTGTGAGAGAGGGGGGGAGACAGAGAATTATCTATGGAAATGTTATTATACATATACTGCTTATATTTGTACTCACAGACACTTCCAGAGATAAATACACAAAAAGAAAGAAAAAATATATAAATTTATAATTTATTTCATTCTTTTCTCTTTTTCTTTGTTTTTGGGTCTGTGTGTGTGTATGTGCGTATGTGTGTGTGTGTTAGATTTATGTGTATTTAGATATATATGGACAACTGATTTATACTCTGTCTTTGAGGAGCCAAATTGGCACACATAACACTCCCTTCTCCAATTTTGCCTCACAGCAAAAATTCTATGAGGTAGGCTGAGCTGCAAGTGACTGGGCCAAAATCCCCCATTGAATTTCCATGATTCTAACTTCCATTGAATCAGAACCTGGGTCTGTCCACTCCTCGTATAATGCCTTAATCACTAATCTATATAAGATGTCTTGAAATCATGGCATTCACCTTGTATTTGAAGCCAACATTTGGATTTGCCTGTATATTTAAAGTGTGTGTGTAGAACTGTTTTGAAATAGCAATAGCAGTAGCTATAGACTTATATACTGCTTCATAGTGCTTCATAGCACTCTCTAAGTGGTTTACAGAATCAGCATATTGCCTCCAACGATCTGGGTCCTCATTTTACCAACCTCACAAGGATGGAAGGCTGAGTCAACCTTGAGCAGGTCACAAACAAACCCCTGGCAGTGAGCTGAATTAGCCTGCAATATTGCATTCTAATCATTGCACCACCGCTCCTGTCATTGACATCTCTAGGAGCCCACAAGAAATTGATGAGAAAAAGTTTCAGCGTCTTCTTTTAATAATAATATGATTCACATATTATAATACCTTTAATTCCATCAGAGGTGAGTTCCTCCCGGTTCGGACCCGTTCGCCTGAACCGATAGCACGCCACTGATGATGTCACAATGATGTCACAGAACCAGTTCTATCGGTGCCGGTCCACGGACGCCTCCGTTTTTTTTAAAATAGATTTTTTTTAAATGAATTTTTTCCAGGTTTTTTTTCTTCTGTGCATGCGCAAAAGCTGAGTTTACAGCACTGCACACGCGTGGCCATCTTGTTTTTGGCTTTGGGGGGGGGGGGGGATTTTTAAATTTTTTTGGCAATGCATATGCACACGCAATGCACACACGCATGAAGCACACGTGCGTCCACAAGGCATGTCCACAAGGCGCATCCACAGGGCACAGGAGGAAGCAAACAAGCAGTGAGGTAAGTTATAACCCACCCCTGAACTCCATCAAACATCCACATATGCCTATTCCAGGTCCTTGAGAAGAACTCAATAGGTGGATAAAAATGCCAAATCCATTCTGAATATTTGGCTGATAGTGCAACGAAAACCATAATAATATGCAAAATTAGCCACTCCATATCTGGTTGTAAAACTCTGGTGATGGCACAGCAGCTAGGAGAGAGAGAACACTTTAACCCTTTGATGCCACCATGTGGTTCTCCAGATGTATGAACCTCAAGCATGGTTTTCTTATTCAAAACTGCCAGTGACTTCCTGGATATTCCCATCATGCTCTACTGAGCAATTCTGCTTAGGGGAGAGAGGAAGTCCCACTTTCTTAGACAAAATATGTCCAGAGGTAGATAAAAAACATTCTTTCCTATCTACATCGGTTTCATATTTACACTGCTCATTCATAACTGTGCTGTCATGCTCTCGGCTATTTAAAAAAACACACCACGAAACAATATTTAATGCATTTTTCTCATAAAATATAACATTCTTAACGTTTTTTGGCCAAAGTCTGAATTTACAAGCATATATTATGCTAAAATATGTATTTGTTTTGGAGTTAGTTTAAGCCAATAGCTGCAGCACCAGGTTCAGAGAAATGTAAAACTTAAATAGATTTAAGATTCTGGAATTCACTTGTTTTGCATCAGAATTGTATCTACAGCAGACAGCAATATGAGGAAGGGTGTGTGGTTGCTTTGATTTACCAAATGTGAATGTTACAGACTTAGCTTGGCCAGTTATCTTACCTTTTATAGTTACTCCTCAGTTAAGCTCTAAATTGAAAACATAACACAAAACCTGCATATTAGTTCACCTGCTGTACTTTCTAGCTTTATGCCTGTGATAATTTAAACAAAGTTTCATACGCTAAACTGAATGTATTAAGAATAGATTGAACAAGGGGCGTGCATAAGCGCACTATTGTGCCTACCGTCCCTGTCCTACTGTCCTACTGTCCTATTGCCTTTTTACCTGTACCTACTTTGCTAATGTTTATGCTTATACCAATAACTACTATCTTGTACATGCTTGACAAAATAATAAAATAAATAAAATAAATATTTCAGTTTGATAAGCAGATACAACATTACTAGCAAAATATTGCTTGACATTAATCATAGCATATACATTTAAACAAATGACAACACTGCTCTAAATTAAATAAACTATTTGCAGATGAGTTTATTGGCCTTTGTTTCTTTTTCTGTCTTCCTTCTTTCTTTCTTTTTAAAATAAAACCTCTTCATTTTAGTGAAGAACAAAGCCTTTGAGTCTTTTAATCTTTATGGTGCTAGCAACCTGGTGTCAAAAAAGCTAGTCAAGATGTGTTGTCTTTCAGATCTATGGAGTAGAAATCGGAGTCACCGGAGAATTTCTACCCAAATTCCAAAAAGGGCACATTAACGTCCTAACTACTTCCCATGGAAATCACAGTTGTATCAACATCCTGCTGTTTTGTTTGCATTTAATTTGGGATATAACTCTCTATGCTCTCAGCATGGATCCCATCGTTAAATGAAAGCACACCATGGGTTGTAAAAAATCAACCAAGTGTTCCACTTTTCTAAAGGTAGGTTTTGTGGAGAACATAAATAACACTGCCTATTTACTGAAGATTATATAACCTACATAAAAGTATACCAATAAAAGAAAGAGAAACCATTTTTGGAGTACTGGTGTTGAAATAGTTTATAAAATGTAGATATAAAATAGATTTAGCCAGTAATCTATTATTCATACATTTACACCCACCCACACACACACACACACACACACCCCTATACAATAGTCAAACTCTTTTCTCATGTGCCTAAACTCACATATGCATATATTCAAAACGTGACTGGTAAATTTGACAGAAATTATAAAAATTCCGTCTCTTACGTATATATGGACATCAGCAGTGATAACACTTGCCCCATCTTGCTGACCTCAGAAGTAAGCAAAATCAGGGCAGGTAATTATTTTGATGGGAGACTTCAAGGCAATATGAGGACTATAGAATAGAGAGGAAGTAAAAAAAAAAAATAATTCCAAAAGGTGGAAGTGGAAAATCCTTTCCATATTGTTACAAAAAAAAAGCTACACAGACATATTCATGATATCACCAGGAGCTTGAAGGAGATAGTACTTTTACTTACCTTTATCTAATATATGTCCCTCTCAATATTATGTAACTCTGGTCAAAGCTAACTAATTATGACATGATGCATTTGGTAATCCATGGAAATGAGAGTATACTAGGGTTCTATAAGTTATCTGGAAATTTTGGGAAATGATTTTAAATTGTCCTTGCTTCTTAATTCAACTAGGGCAACACTGTACTACATAGTTGGTATGTGATATAGTTTTTTCCTTAGAAACATGATATTCTCCCAAATATAAGTTTGTGGTTGGAGAAGAAAGAAAGAAAGAAAGAAAGAAAGAAAGAAAGAAAGAAAGAAAGAAAG
>JANHGD010006829.1:10684-21789 GCA_027560375.1 Imantodes cenchoa
GGCAAATACCACCTCTGGCTGGCCCCAGAGTGGGGTGGGAATGGAGATTTTGCAATATCCTTCCTCCAGGAGTGGGGTGGGAATGGAGATTTTGCATTATCCTTCCCCTGGAGTGGGATGGGAATGGAGATTTTGCAGCATCCTTCCCCTGCCACGCCCACCAAGCCATACCATGCCTACCAAACCACGCCCACAGAACCGGTAGGGAAAATTTTTAGATTTCATCACTGCCCCACCCCCAGTTTGGGAGAAAATAGGAGATCCTGATTTCATGAATGCTATTATCTTTTTGGGGGAGGGGAGCAAAAATAAAGGAAGTCCCTAAAGTTACAGAATGATTCTCTGAGAACTAATCCAAGAAGGCAGGTAATAAAATACTGGAAGGTTTTCATTGGATAGCTGTTTCCAGGTAAAATTTAATACCCAGGTATAGTCCAAATTGAATGAAAATGTGTGTGATGTATTGGAGATATTGGTCTTATAAACCATAAGTCAGGCATCTTTTAATGTATTTTGCTTAAAATCAAATTGAAAAACTTTCCACATTTACAATGATTTTGCCATAAAATGTACACTCCTCCTTAAGAATATGCAGACATATGTCAATTTAATATGCAGAACAGGAAGAAGGTGTATGAAATTTATACGTTCACAAACAACTTACTAGACATTTAGAAAATAGAGAGAAAATAATATTTAATACCTCAGGGTTGAACACTGGGGGCCTTGGTGCTCTCTGAGCTTGTTAGGTTTTTTTTTGCAGATTTTTATTACCCAACTAGGTAACATCATCAGTTAGGAGGGTGTGGGAATTGCTCTCTTATCCGTACTAGCCATTATCCTGAATAACCAAATTCCAAGTCCTTTTGTGTGCTCCTTTTCAAGAAAGGTGGGCATTACTATTTCTGTAACAGTAAACTGAATGATATTATTCTGTGTTCTAATTTTTTTAAAAAATTAGCTAGATTGCATACTAATGGGAGCATGGGAATTCTGGTTTGCTTGATTCTTTGAGAAAGAAAAATCCCCTTAATCAGTGATGAAATCTAATTTTTTTCCCTACTGGTTCTGTGGGCGTGGCTTGGTGGGCGTGGCAGGGGAAGGATACTGCAAAATCCCCATTCCCATCCCACTCTGGGGTCGGCCAGAGGTGGTATTTGTCGGTTCTCTGAACTACTCAAAACTTCCATTACAGATTCTCCAGAATCTGTCAGAACCTACTGAATTTCACCCCTGCTCCAATTCCATTAAGGTATGAATCCAAAGTTAACCTTGACTGTATTTACAGACCTTCGGACAGTCCCTTGAAAATTGTAATCTAGCTGAGATGGGGGCATTTACTGCTTCATCTTCACTGAGAGTAAAAATGAGCAGATTCAGATCCAATTCATGTCTACTGTGAGTTAACTTCCACACAGAAAGTGAATGGAACTCTCCTACCTGACCATAAAAAAGCATCATGTTAAGATATTCATGAACTGGGAGAGCCATGTTAACAAGATTAGCCAATGAATAGCCATAGCAACTGAATCAGCCAATAGGAGTTAACCACTTCTTAAGTCTGTGCAGAGAATCAAAACAGAATACTTAAGCTTAAGGCTGGGCGTGGCTCAGTCTGTACTCGCCGCTGTGAACTCTGCTGAAATGAAACTAATTGTTCTCTGTTGTCTGTAACTAATTGAAGAAGAATTCTACTTGTGGTATTGTAAATGTATGTATGTATGTATGTATGTATGTATGTATGTGTATGTGTATGTATTATGTGTGTGTGTGTGTGTGTATATATATATATATATATCTTATTATGTTTATATTAAAGAAGTTTATGAATCCAGCTGAATCAGTCATCTGTGTCTGCTTCTGATTTTGATTTTGCAACAAACTTTAATGCATCATGATTTTCAAGCAGATCTAGTGAAATGGAAAGTATCCAGCAATGTTATTAACTACATAATCTGAGGAGGGGCTCAATTCACTTTCTGAGTAATATAGATCTGGTAAATATCGTTCATTATCATAGCTACACAATCTGTTATTTTCTTTAACAGAAAAAGTGAAATCTTAGAGACAATTTAAAGAGGTGCTCCATACCTTGACACTGGTAACCAAGGAATTATTTCCAGGGATTATATTGTATATTGATTATATTCTGCCCTCATGGACACAAACCTGCTTAGACATGTAAATACACAGGCACACAACCTCCCGCTTCTCTGGTTTGAAAGCACAGGCAGTTGAGTGAGTCAAAAGCGTGTCCCTTTTACAGAGTACACGTTGAAGAACAACCATGGAATTGAGAGGAAGGATCAAACGGGTAATTAGTATGGACTTATTATGTAAACACAAGAGGGCAAGATCTGATTCCCTCTGGGTCCCTCCGAGCCTTGTCTTTCCCAGGCAAATCTGCCAGCTTGGGAAGATTCCTGTGAAATTGGCGCAGATCAATAAAGTAGCTAGTTTGAACTCTACCCATGTGAATCCGGTTGTTTGTGTCTAAGAGTATCCATACTTTCCAGTGCGTAGAAATAAGAGATGAGCATTGGAGGTATTTCAGGGTCACATTCAGGGGCGGTTTCCTACTTACCGGCTCCACCGGATGGCTGAGCGCGCAGCTGGCATCCTTGCGAGTGGGCGTGCCGCCCACTCACGCGATTTTTGGCTTCTGCGCATGCGCAGAAGCCGAAAACTCGCGTGAGCAGGCTTGCCCAAACGAGATTTCGGCTCCTTTTTGCTTCCGCGCATGCCGTCCTTCACGGTGCCGTCCTTCACGGAGCCGTCCTTCACGGTCCGGAGCCAGTGGCTCCGGAGCCGTGAAGCAATTTTGGACGTTTTACCCCCACGCAGTGTGGAGCGTGGGGGTAGGAAACCATAACTGGAGATGTCATATTGGCACAACTGGGAAAACCCGAATCTGAGAGTTCCGGGTTTTTCCCACCCAAAAGAAAACCCAAGATCCATCCCCTGCATACACAAGTATCATTGTAACTTTGAATGGTCACTAAAAAGAAGTTGTATATTGAGAACTACCTATATATGTAGTCTTATAATCCATTAATGCTTTCCAAATGGAATTAAATTTTGTTCCTTATTTTTAAAATTCTTATTTTTAAATTCAAAATTATTTTTATGTTGATGCATACTTTCATCATATAATTTGTTCTGTCTTCTAAATACAGAATTATATGTGATTTCCAGTAAGAACACAAAGTATCCTGGCAGCTGGTCATATTTTCAGAGCCAATTCCATATACTTTGGTTTAATAATGTTTAACAAAAAGAAAAGCTGGCAAGGAGGAAGTTCCACCTTTAAATGTCATTTAAATAGTCTTCAATAATTTTTGTTCTTGACATCAAATGCAAAATAATTATTCAATTTGTAACAGTTTTTAGAAAATGAATGATCTGTGTTGGCACTAGAATAATATACTAATGGTAAGATATTTTGTACCAGTTTTCTCTAAGGATGAAAATGTTGCATGTCTCTTGTCCTCTTTAGATTCCTTGTACATTTAATCATACAGTCTTTAACCTCTTTAGTTTCTAAATCATCTTTATATACAAAGCAAAAATAATCGCCAAAAATGTTCTGAGTTCCATACCATCAGTTTTTTCATTCAATCAAGTACCTAAATATTTTACCTTGTGTTGTAGTTTCTTTTGGATTATGCTACTGTATTCCCTGAAAATAAGACCCAACCATAAAATAAGCTCTAGCATGATTTTTTCAGGATAACAATAGCAATAGCACTTAGACTTATATACCACTTCATATAAGCCCTACTCCAAAAATAAGCCCCAGTTAAGATCGTCAGCCATCAGTATTATGGTTGCACTGGAGGAGTGGAGTGTGTCGACATTGCTCATGTTGGGGGAGTTTCTGTGGGGGCCCAGGCAGAGTAGAGTGGGGAGGGGATTCCCACCTGCCCCAAAATATTACTTTTTTAAAATGCTAGTTTTTCAAAAACATGTTAAAGCATACAGGATAAGAAATGATATATATAGTAGGCTCTTGATATTCCACTCATTTTGATTGTTCAGTATGATATGCAAGCTCCTCATCCCACTCCAAAGATACTATCAGTTTCTGAAAAGTTACCAATAAAATTTCAGCTAGAAGTTAAAATTAACAATAGGTTGCCTGTTTAGAATATGCTTCAATTTAATAACTGCCTTAAATGACTTCTAGTATTGTGCTTGCAGTCTTTTTTTGGAGGGGGGGTTACCTCTCTCTGTCAGGGTTTTGACCAATGCCCTAATAAATGCAGGAGCCTTAAGCAAAGTTTCAAGAAAAATCCAGTTGTTTATTAGGAGTGCCATGTCAACACAGACCAAGTGAAGCCAGCTCTAACTTCACTTGATTCGCGACATGGCTCTGACCCTGTTTCCCCCTCCCCACAAGGTGTGCCATCAGTCACATTTCCCAACGAAGCAATTTCGCGGGTCGTAGAAGTCACTCCCTCCAACCGTTGTGGGTCTCCATGGAGACTGCCTTGCCTTTGGCTGGCTAGGATGTGTTTTGTCTTGACTGAGGTGCGAATTCCTCGATGCAGCTGTGAGGCGCAATTTCCCATCCCACTGTCTATGGCAGGTCAGGAAAGCTTCACAAGTTGAAAACCTCTAAATAATGAGTGCATCTTCTGATAAAATTTATGATGGAATGCTGAGAGCAGCAAGTGAACAACCATACAAATAGCAACAAGCAGATTGTTTATGAAAACGTATAAACTATGTTTTTTTCCCAACACAAGCTTAATCCTTTTAGAAAATCAGATATCATTTATTAGTAGGTAAGAGTGGATATTTCCCAAGCTACTCGTAGATCTCTATAGATAACATATACAAATATCAATTCCACTGTTAGGCGATGTGTTTCCATGTAACTGTATGCTGTAAAGGTCACAGCAAGGGAGAAGTGTTGTTTTTATGGATCATTAATCTACTTTACTCAATATTATCTAATCTATATTGTATGGGAATGTCTCTCCTGAGCTTCAGACAGGAGTTTTCCTCAGTCTTATATGGGGATACCAGGAATTAAGCCAGCACCAGATCTTGCACAACATGTCTCCATTGTTGAGTTATCACTTTTTCAATTATATCCCTCGCTTTCAATTGAGAAAACCACCAGAGAGTTAACATGGCAGATATATCAGGGTCAGCTAATTGCGTACATATTTTGGAAAAAGTCTTTGTCTCAACTCTAATGTCTAGCTTTAAGCATCCAAAATGGAAAACTCTGACCTCAGTCACCCAATTTTCTTTTATTATTGTAATAAAATATATTATAAAATATAATAATGTATTATAATATATAATAATAATGTATTATTTTTAATGCTCAGACCTGCATCTTCACATATCCAAGAACCACAGTCAAGAAAGAGCCACAGCGATTTTGTTAAAAGATATGTTAGCTATTTTTAAACATGAAGGTAGGAATTATAGATGAAGAATGGATTTTCAATTTCCTTAGCACTGCAGTTGCATACAGTTCTAATATATTAATAAAATAGACCCTCCAGCAACCTGGAGAACTGTTAAGTAGACTTTAACCCATTTTATGGAAAAGAAAATTGGGTGACTGAGGTCAGAGTTTTCCTTTTTGGATGCCTAAAGCTAGCCTTTTAAATCTACTCAAGGACATCTTATTTCATATCTGATTTGCACATGTTTAAGGATTTTTAAATCAGATAAGCAAAAGGTAGATGTGATATTCTAACATAAGTTATGTGAGAAATACCAGACCATTGGTGAAGACAATGATAATTTATATAGAGACTGGATTTCGTACATAGGACAACAGAATTTAAAAAAATGATATTTCCAAAAATGACCATGATGCAGATATTGCACTCTAATCATCAAGTCCAATTAGTAGAAATCTTAATACATAACAGGATTGTTGAAAATCATCCCAATAAAATATATTCATCACACTTCATGGAAAGACAGCTCTTTACATACTTGCCTCCAGAAGTTGTGAATGCTCCAACACTGGAAGTTTTTAAGAAGATATTGGATAACCATTTGTCTGAAGTGGTGTAGGGTTTCCTTCCTAGGCAGGGGGTTGGACTAGAAGACCTCCAAAGTCCCTTCCAACTCTGTTATTCTAAATCCCAGTGTCAAAAGTCATTTTTCTCCTTTTCCTATAGAAAATCTATCAGTAATCTCTAAACTACAAGACTTAGTGTCCTGGTGCTTGGAACCTGTGTGCGTCTGGTTGGGGAACAGCAGATTTTAGTTGAACCCTAGCAAGATTGAGTTGCTCTGAGAATGGGGGCACTCTAGATCTGGGATGTTACCTTGATTGGTGTGCTTTAACTTAATTTGATTTGATTTTTCTGAATTGGTCCATCTAAACATCTGCAATGTTAGAAATATTAGGATGTTTTGGTTTTGATTTGGTTGCTATTGCACCTGTACTTCCCCCCCAAAAATCTGTACACTGCAAAATAGGTTTAGGCATTTAGATCTCTTCTCTGCTTAGTGATTCAGTTCTCTTTAAGTTTATCCAAGATTACTGTTATTCGGCTTTTCGAAGATTCTCTTTTTCTATTGCATACAGCTATTTTTATCTCCCCCCCCTTACTTTTCTATAATTTCTGATACATGGAGGCACAGTGAAACTTTTAATGCTTCTTCAAATGTTCATAAAATAAAACGAATGACTAATTTATTTTACTCAAGGTCCCTGGGACCAGAGGCAGTAGAAACTTTGACTTACTAGATCATGAGATACAAAGATAAGCCTAACTCATTCCAATTATCTTTATGATTGTGGACACAACTATTCAAAACCCCTGTTTAAAAACTAGAGTGATTAACTGGCAAATAAGGAACTAACTTGAAAACACACACGCTAAATTACAAATGCAAGATCAAATTCATAAAAATGTGATAGATCTCTTCTAAATTGAATAGCTGAAACCTCAATCAATAAATATAAAAAGATCCAGAAAAATATAAACAACAGGGCTAATTTAACAGGATTAAAGAGCAACGTGCACATTTCTAATGAGAAAGCAGACACCTTGTAATACCCACTCCATGATACGTTGCTAAGCAACAAGATATAAAAAGATGTACAATAGTGGTAATTTCTTCCACATATGAAAAGAGCACCTTACAAGGCATTTATAATGCATTCCTCCAGAACAAAAATCCGTAGAGACTACTTAAATTTCCATTTTCTATAATACAGATTGTTAAACAATTATGTGTTTTGTTTTTGTTTTAGCTAATGGAGTAAAACTCTGATCTTATTTAATCATTAAATAAGAATTTTGTAGAAATCGCAGCAGCAACCACAAATTAAGTATCAACCACTTTTCCAATAAATCTTATAAAGAATCAAGCTTCCAAGTGAATAAAACATGATTTACAAATAATTGCTAGATTAATATATCACACCAACCTAATTTTTTTTTTAAAAAACTATATTTTGGCTTAGTAACATAGTGAATCAGCTCAATATTAAAGAGTAAAATCTCATTAACTACCTCAATTTTTTTATTTTACCTGGAGATGTTTTAAAAGGTATTTTTAAAATACTACCTGCAAATTATTATTTATTAAAATTTATTTAGAAAGCTTAATATTAATCTGTTTCTTTATTGTTCAATAAACAAATACATCTTAATCAGTTTCTATACTGTTAAGACTTCAGTTTTATATATACTTGAATGCAAGTTCCAATGAAATTACTGGGTTTTTTTCATCTAGACTGCACTATTAAAATGTACAGTACATTCTTTAACTCAGGGTCATTGGAACATTTGTTTCTTATTCAAGAACATTACATACATACTGTAGATACATACATACATACATGCAAAAGGCGCTAATATTGTTACTAACATTGTACTGACTAGTTAAATAATTTGTTAAAGAAACTGTAAGTTGGCTAAGTATGGCAAGTAACATAATATTACATATCCCATTATAAAATGTTTTAATGACAATGAAAAATATTAGACTAAGCGATAACAAAAGCACTATAGGTAGTCCTCAGTTAATGATGGCAATTGGGACTGGAAAGTGTGACATCAAATGACAGAAATTCTGGCACTTAAAGTTGTCATCATTAAGCAAATCATCAGGGGACATTAAGTAAGGATGTATAAGGTTGCCATTTGCAAACTTCTGCTGATTTCCTTTTTGTCTTTGATTATAGGAAGCCCACAAAGAACATCGCAAATGGTGACCACATGAGTGTGGGATGCTGTGACATCATTACTGTGAGTCAAGCAAAAATACTACAATCTGTGTAGGAGAAGCCCAGGCTGAGTCAAATGGCGGGGCCAAACACATTAACAGTAGTTGTTAATGGAAGATCACTGTATTATTCATTTCTTCTTCAGTGGAGAAAAATAAAATATTTTTAAAAACCATGAAATAAAGTTCTCTTCATTCATGTTGTGATTTGTAATGGATTGTGGGAATGACCTTCGGGAAAGGAGGGAAGAGGTGCTACCCAGGAAACAATCATCCCAGTGGTTTAAAGGTCAGAAAAAGAAACTTGGAAAGGATTTTTGAATGGAACAAGCAGTTAAAAGTGGCATTGGAAAGTTTTGCTTTTTCAGGATTGTAAGGTTCTGTTAATGTAGCTTTAAAGTAAAATAGATTTAACTCATTTAGATGTGTTTTCTATCTGGTTTATCTGGGAAGCCTGACAGATTAACAGGTTAATAAACCTGTATATGACAGTAGAAATAACATGAAATAGGGACATTTTCAGTGCTATTGCTTTTCAAAACAATTGTTTTAGATTGCCAGTAGCTTATTTGTTAGACAGAATAATGAGATAACTTAGAAAGCTAGTTACACAAAGACAAATAAAATATGAGAGACTGTTATGTATTGAAAAATATAAAAATATGTAAATACATGAAGGCAAGTGAAGTGTGATATAGCCTAATTGCTTAATTCAAATCCCAGTCCATGCATATATTTAAGCTCTTTTTAATAGGAATAAGAATAATAATCAGCTTACTGTCAGGTTCATATCTAAATGTATTTTCTATATGATTTCATATTTTAGTTAGTTAAAAAAACCTTTTAATTACCGTGTGTATTGACTTTCTTTCTTTTAAAAATAAATACCTGTATATTTTAACACGGTATTTAGTAAATGAGACAATAATGTTGTCATTAATATATTCTTGGATGATTCTATATTTCGATTCTCTTACTTAGTCATTGTCTTTTCGCAATTAGTTTCTTCATTTCTGGCAGCATAGACATTTTATTCATTAAATGTCAAAATGAAAGCCCTGACCGCCAAAAAAGTAATCAGGGAACGAACAGTAGATATTAGATGCCTACATTTTGCTTAAGTACTTAATATTCTATTAACACCTTAGAAAATTAAAATACTACTCAACATACAGCATATGTCAATTCCTATGTTTTCTATGAAAGATAAGATCAAGAGCTGTCAAGTTATTCATGCACAAAATCACAAAAGGTATGTATTGTAATCAGGGGTGGGTTCCTAAATTTTTTACTACCACTCTGTAGGCATGGCTTATTTTGTGGGCTTGGCTTGCCGGTCATGTGACTGGGTGAGAATGGCCAGCTCAGCGTTCAGCAAAAGGCATTATTGCAAGAAATCAGCAGAAATGTCCCAGTTCTAAGGGGGAAATGCTTCATCTACCCTCCAATCTGTTCAAGATGAGATGAAATGAAACGAAACGAGACAAGAAGGGACTCAACTCTTTCCTCTTTGGAAAGCTTGCAGGAATGCAGCGCATGTGCAGAAGACATTTAAAAAAATTTTTTTTAAAAAATGTTTTTAAAAAGATAGCGGCACCCAGAGACCGGCAACCAACTGGACCGGGACAGGTGACAGGACCAGCAGGCTGCTACCGGTGCGGGTGCACTGGACCACATCGGTAGGAACCCACCCCTGATTGTAATATATTCTGAAAATACTGATTTAACTAAAGCAACAATAAAGCAGCTAAGCATTTTACATGCATTGCTCCATATCAGAATCCATTTTCATCGTAACATTGTTAGGTTTAGATATGTTTACTTTTGAGTTGAGATATAATTTATTACGTTTTTAAAATATTATTTACTTGCTCTAGGAGTCAGCACTTCCTAGGCATTTCTTTTGAACTTATTTGAACTTATTAATCATTTCAGACAATAGCAAGAAACTTCAGTTCATCTACATCTTCTCTTGTGTGGCATATATGTAATTAGTCTTGTGATAGATTTATTTATATTTTGTAAGATTATAATTTTCTGAAATAAAAGTGACCTATCTAAAATATTTGAATATTTGTTCAATTGGAATTTTGGGGAGTAAAATAAAATAAAATAAAGGAAGCAAAATTGTATTGCTCCCTTTGAATTGTGTGAATTCAACTTTTAAAATTCTGATAAAGATTTTCGGTAGTTGGGATTAATTTATCATTAATGAAGAACCAATCTATCAAGTTCTATTTTTGTAAGTTTTTCCTTTTGCTACTTTTTTTAATAATTCCATTTCTGAACTAATGTGACTTTTTAAAATATACAATGTTTTTATCTGTCGTTTTCTTCTTCACAGACTTTTTGTTTGTGTACATAAATTGTGCATTATATAAGTAGTCTATCTGCAGTTTAAACTGCAGATGAATGCAGAGATAAACTGCACCATTTGAAAAATGTCTATTTAAGTACATAATGTTGTCCATGTTCTGGTTCATCTGGCCATATATATCATAGTGAGAGGGAAATGTATTCATTCTAATTTGAATTTCAATGTAATTTGAAAATACCAGAAGTTCCCAAATTGTTAATGCTATAAAGCACTGTGAAGTGGTATATAAATTGAAGTTCTATTGCTATTTAAGTCAAACACCCTTTTTTAGGAACACAAACCGCTTAATGTGACCAGACGTCCCAATTTCAGAGGGACAGTCACGTTTTTTAAAAATTTGTCCCGCGTCCCGCCCCTTTTTAAAAAAGTCCCGCTTTTGGGACATCTGGTCATCTTGCTCTTTCCGTGCAAGCCTCTTTCTCTCTCTCTCCCTGGAGCAGCCTTGGGGAGGAGGTGGACTTGCGGGGAGTTGGAAGGGGAGGGGGGCGGCTTGTTTACACAGCGTGTTGGAATT
>JANHGD010006830.1:13745-24586 GCA_027560375.1 Imantodes cenchoa
ATAGTAATAGTAATGTAGCCTTAGTGAATAGTTTGACAGTGGTGAGGGAATTATTTGTTTAGCAGAGTGATGGCGTTCGGAGAAAAACTGTTCTTGTGTCTAATTGTCTTGGTGTGCAGTACAACCTCTCTTGACACCGTTGTTAAGTGAATCACTGTAGCTGTTTAATTAGTAAGGCGGTTGTTAGAAGTGAATCTGGCTTTCACACTGGTTCGGCTCATTGGAAGTTCGCAAAAGGGGATCATATGACCCCTGGGCAACTGTCATAAGTATGAGTCAGTTGCCAAGAAATGTTGACCATGGGATTGCTGGAAATATTGTAACTGTGAAAAACAGTTGTAAATTGCTTTTTCAGGGCTGTTGTGCCTTTAAATTGTCACTAAATGAACTTGTAAGTCGAGGACTATCTGCATACATACTACTGCTTGCTTTAAAATAAATATCAGATATTTGCACCACGTAATGATATCCTTCAGCAAGGAATATGCAACCCCCTAATCTGGCCACAAATTTTCAACTGTTATTACATTGTTTTTCAATTTCAGGTTATCCTCAATTTAGTTGTAAATCATGACCATCATGAGGCAGGTCACCCATGCAACCGACCTGATTTTATGACCTTTACACCGGTTGTTAAGTGAATCAGAGGTCGTTAAATAAATATATGGTTTGCCACAGGGAGCTTTTGTAAGTTTTCAGCAAAAAAGTTTGTAAATTGCGGTCATGTGACAACGGGACTGCAGAAAGTAGAAATTCAGTGGGAATTCAGTCACATGATCCTGGGGGAGGGGGAGCTGTCGTAACTTCAGAACTGGATCACAGGGGTCCATTGTAAGTTTCAAAGGTCGGCGCGGCTGCATCCCGATGCGAGCTTTTGCCTTCTGCGCATGCGCAGAAGCAAAATTTCGCGTGAGGACTCTCACTCGTGTGAGATTTCAGGGTTTTTTGCTCATCATTCAGCAAAAGTCCATTAGGAACTACCAGAAATAACTATATATTTTTACTGTAAAGTTAAAAAGGAAAAATAATATTCTTCCCATGTCTCATCTCATGTCTATAAACAAATTTTTAAAACTTCATCGTTCAAATTTAATCAAGAAAATTTCCATTAGGAGCTACCAGAAACAACAACATATTAAAATTTTTAATCTTTAATCTCTTCAAACGATATCCCTCAATTTAATGTCTTATCATCTTCTCTTTATCTCCTCTGAATTTTAATGCCATAGCTTACCATTTTCTTTAAAAATTCAACAAAAACTCTCTTCCTCCCATATCTTACGTATAAATAATTTTTAAAGATTCATCATTTTGTCCTAGTCAAAAAAATCCCATTAAAACTGCTAGGAAAAAGAAAGAATTGTATACATTTTAATCTTGGTTCAATAAGCCAACTTTGTAAACCTTTGTTTTACTTTTAAAAGTTTTAATGTTTATTTCTTTTAGTAATGTCTTAAAAACTGGGTTTTTTTTCTTTTTCTCCTTATCTTTTCTCAGGAATTTCTTCATAAATATGATGCATCTTTGGATTTTGAAATTCCAAAATAGCAAAATTGTCCAAGTCACTTTCCTAAGTTAAAGTATATTTTCCCAAATCATTCTTATAAGTCATTATTTTTGATAATTTGCATCTTATAAGCATTATTTGTCAATTATCTTTTAATTGTTAAAACCTCAGTGGGGGTTATTTGTAAGTATATATAATGTTATTGTCAATATCATTCTTGTATCTTGTCAACAAAGATTTGTATCTTGTATACAAAGCAGCCAGATTTTCAGTATGATATCATCTTCTATATCTTCTTTTAAGTCTGAAAAGAAAGTTCCTGGTATTTTGTTGTCAAATATCCTTGTATTCTTTTGGCATTACTTTTCCCCATTCAATATTAGTGGCTCTTTTTTTAATTACAGGCATTCCTCGACTTACGACCACAATTGAGCTCCAAATTTACATTGTTAAGTGAGACATTTTAGGTGAGTTTGCCCTATTTTACAACCTTTTTTGCCACAGTTGTTAAGTGAATCACTGTAGTTGATTAGTTAGTAACTTGATTGTTAAGTGAATTTGGCTTCCTCATTGACTTTACTTGTCAGAAAGTTGCAAAAGGTGATGACATGACCTTGAAATACAGCAATGGTCATAAGTATGAACTCGTTGTCAAGTGTCTGGATTTTGATCATGTGACTTTGGGAATGTTGCAACGGTCATCAGTATGAAAAATGGCCATCAGTTACTTTATTCAATGCTGTTGTAACTTTAAACTTTAAACTGTCACTAAAATGAACTGTTGTAAGTTGAGGACTGGCTGTATTATAAATCAATTGATACAAACAATAATATCAGGAATGTAAACTCTTCCAAATTTAATTTCAAATCCCTGTGTATCATGGGTAATGAATGTATTGCATGCATATATTGTTATGTGTAATATATTTAGCATTCATAATTATGTTTAGCAGAAATAAAGGCCCCCACTCATGACGTCTCCTCTACTGCTTGGGGAATTTTGAAAACTGAATTATTCCACTTATTGTATTGATTTTCTGTATTATTATTATTTTCTGTATTATTATTATTATTATTATTATTATTATTATTATTATTATTATTATTATTGATTTTCTGTATTATTATTATTTCCTTTTTTTTCTCATTTATGTTATCATTTTGATTTTCCTTTTAACCCAGTAAAATTTGGTTGATTACAGCAAGGTTATAAACCCAATAAATAATGATAAATAAAAAAATAAAAATAAATCTTAATTAAATACAGAGTTGTAGCAAACTAATGATCATATCAATAATTCAAATTGTCTACATAAATCTGGAATTAAAGACAACAACATTTAAAATGTATGAAACTACATTGAGTTCATTTATTTTTGTCTGTTTTATCATGCAATTATCAAGATGATTTTAGCACATTTTACAAGATCTCACAATGGTTTTGCCACTTCATTGTTTATAGCCAAGAGAGTTGCATGTGACAGATGATACACATTTTGCTTGCATGCATCATAATGAGAACATGGTCTCCTGCATCCCCTTGGTTCCATTGGATTTTGTCTAATATGTTTATGTATTCTGCATCAGTGAAACATACTATTACCTATTCCTTCTTTTCTTTTAGTTCCTATCAAGATAGTACAATAATTAAACATTTCCATTTATTACTGACAGTATGCACACAGCAGGAGGAAATCCATCATTTATTTTTTATAGTATGCCTACTAATTTTCAGATAATTTCCTGTCTGATCTACCTAATAAGACTGACATATTATTCTCAAGGTGTTTTTGCACTGTACTTTTGCGGCATGAAACTGGACAATTGTGATTGTTGACATAACTGATAACCCTCCATGAGAAATTCTGTCTCTCCAGTTTAATTCCAATCTGTATAGAGATCGTATCTGTATGTGTTGTATATCTGAGTCTTACTTATATATGTGTGTGCATGCCTGTGTTTTATTTTACCCTATTTTAGTACCTCACTTATTGGATTTATATTGTAACAGTTTCAGATTAACATTGAAGTAATGATCACTCAAATTATCTAAGTTTTGTAAAATTGCTCCTCTAAATGATCTGAAATGGAAAAAAAAAGGTAAGCTATCTATTTCTGAATTGAACAAAAATAGTCAGCTTGAATGAGGACGGCTTCCAGCTTAGAGACATAACAGCATCCAAGTATCTTCATTAAACACTACCTCAAACTAGTTCAATTTAAAGGTGAAGCTGATGTTTCTTTATTTAAACCTTACCCCCTGAAGGGAACTCTGTCTTCACAACCATTAATTGTGATCTGAACCTAAATACAGTATTTTGACATTTTCTTCTGAGTGGCAGAAAAATGGAAGAGAGTCTGGATAAAAAAAAAATCTTACTTGTAGTTCAGGTGTGCTAATGTATTACTTTTCCTGTAAAGGATGGAAAATAGTGATTGATTAGCATAAG
This sequence comes from Imantodes cenchoa, assembly GCA_027560375.1. Taxonomy (NCBI): domain Eukaryota; kingdom Metazoa; phylum Chordata; class Lepidosauria; order Squamata; family Dipsadidae; genus Imantodes; species Imantodes cenchoa. The sequence continues at coordinate 17,703 of JANHGD010006830.1, forward strand.
AGAAATGTGTATTACCTAGGAATTTATGATAGTTAAATCTGTTCCTTTTCAGTTGTTCTAATAAATCATAGTCTGACTATCCATCTAGGTTTTGAAATACTTGAATATTTATCTCTTTGCATATTCTTTCTTTCTGTTTTGTTCATATTCATACATTTTGTATTTTCTTCGTTGGTTATGGTGTTTGAAATTTCCAGCATTTGACAGCTGTTGAATGTACCTCACATTTTTAAAGTCTGCCACTGCAGACTGTAGTGGTAGATTTTAAATATTGTATTGTATCTTTTGCTGCATATTTCAGTTTTCATGTCAGGCTCTCGTCCAGTTCGTCAAACTGTTTCTCCCATTATTGAAAATTTAATAGAACGTTAAATGGCTGCTTTAACTTCTTTAGATAGTTATTTAGAACGTTTTGTGGATCTAAGACAATATTTGGGTTTGAACAGTGATTCAAGAGCTGCTCCCCTAAGTGAGGAGAGCCACTTTAATTAATTACAATCAACATAATTATCCTTTCAGGAGATTAATATGGCAGGTGGGCTTTAATAGCTTCAATAACTGAGTGATTGGTAGCAGGAGCTCCTGGTGGGTTATGCATTCCATAAAGTTTGAAGGGTAAAAGAAGAGGGGAAAGATTATGAGTAATTCAGACTATGGGGGGTGACCACTGGAAAATGTCAGTCAGTCAAGAGAAGTGTGCAATTAGACAAGCAATGGGATAAATGCTGGGAGCAGTGCCAGGTCTAGCCATAGGAAATCCACATTCCACTTTATCCAGTCAGTCCTTGAGCTGATATAACCAGCAACAGGAAGGGACTATCAAAGCCAGCAATGTGTGTCCAATCACCACTGGCCTTATAGATAACAGTGGTTAATATTTCAGAAGTTCAGCAAAGCCTGGTCTAGAAGCAGTTACCCTCTGTTTGAAATTAATTGCTGATGAAGCAGCAGTAGTAACAACCCATTTGAAGGGAATGCAGCTATGACATTGAGCAATTTTTAAAAAATAGGTATCTCAAAAGAGAGTTTAAAAGAGTCTGAAGCACAGGATAACCAAATTAGACTATAGACACAAGTAAATTAAGATTTTGATTGAAAAAATTAATATAGAAATAGAAAGTTATATAAGTTTGTAGTTATATAAGCATGAAGGGAATAAATATAGAAGAAACATAGACTTAAGAAAATAAATATACCGGTAAGAGTAATACACATAGTCCTTGAGTTACAGCCACAACTGAGCCCAAAATTTACGTTGCTAAGTGAAACATTTGTTAAGTCAGTTTGCCCCATTTTATGAGCTTTCTTGCCACAGTTGTTAAGTGAATCATTGCATTTGTTAAGTTAGTAATATGGTTGTTAAGTGAATCTGGTTTTCCCATTGACTTTGCTTCTCAGAAGGGTACAAAAAATAATCACATGGCTCTGGGATACTGCAATCGTCATAAGTGTGAACCAGTTGCCAAGCATCTAATTTTGATCATGTGACCATGAGGATGCTGAAATGGTCGTAAATGTAAAAACAGTGCCATTGTAACTTTGAATGGTCACTAAATGAACTGTTGTAAGTCGAAGACTACTTATAGAACAATAGATTCTAACTAATAGACTTATAAGAACAAGCATAATCTTATTGGCATTTCATTTTCTAATAAAATATTCCTTTATTAGTTGTTTAATAAATCAGACCCATTCTTAGGTTAAAAACCTATTATGTATTTATGTGTCATGTAATTCTCCTTCAAAACTTGTGACACATAGACACAATGGTAGAAGACACTGAGGGATTGTTATGATTATGCCAGAACATAGAATATATTAATTTCAAGAAATGTGCCTGAATAACTGATTATTTTTCTGAACAAATTTTACAGCAACAAGCTCCTGTAAAAACTGAAACTGGAAAAATAGAAAAGTTCAGAATAGGAAAGTGAGTGACATAATTACCCTGATTGTTCCCGTACTCATATAACATTTCTAGCAAATATTATATATTAAAAGAATTAAAATATTGGAAAAAAATGACTGCTAGAATCAAAACATAAGGTCAAAAATACTAGTGGGAAGTTGAGATAGGCAGTTAGCATTAATTTATTGACTGTAAGTAATCTTTTTAAAGATAATTCATTATGAAAATGAAATTGAAATTTTAAAAGTTTAGTTAACATTCACTATAAGATATGAACAAGTTTCTTAGTGGACTTACAATTGCCTTTAAGGAAATAAGGGTAGCAGAGTTTTTATGTTTTAGATTCCAGAAGGGCTAAAGATGAACTATGTGGTAAAAAAAGAAAAGAAAAAGATTAATCCTACTACTGATGAACAATGACACATGTGGTCAAGATCATGAGTAATAAAAATATTATAAAAACAATAAAAATATAGATAGTATGACAAGTATTTGTCTCAAGCAGTGTGTTATGAGGTACAATTCAGAATCTAATTCTGACCTTCACTGACATTGTTGCTCCAGTTGAGTGATGCTTCAGGATTGTCAGCCTAAGGAATCAGTAAAGCATGATTCAGTTGGGACTGGTCGGCCCCAGCATGATCAGGCATAAGCATGAGCACAAACCACAGGCAATTCCTGTTCAGAGCAGACAGATAATGAGGCACAAACCCCAGGCATGAGGGATAGATGCTTACAGAGGTGAGCAGAGCAATGGTCCTCAGTGAGGCTCCTTGCTAGGCAAAAGACAGGTATAAGTAATGCAGGCAGCTATCTGCAAGCAGATTTAGATTGCTGCTTTCCTTGCATCTTTCTTTGAATCAACCATTTGGATTTTGTAAGTTTAATTCCTTTCTCTTCTTTATGACTCTTTGACTAGATGGCTACATGGTTTGGCTTTCAGAATGTATTTGAACTATGCTATTGCTTCTTGGACTGCAGTTGGTGTTTTTCAGGCAACCACTCTCTGCTACGCATTTGAATTACTTCCTGTCTGTTATTATTCAGAATTAACAGAATAACAGAATAACAGATACCCTGGAGGTCTTCTAGTTTAACCCCCATCTATTGCTTTCTGTTCTACCTTCAGATGCTTTGGACAATAGGTTGAACCCCTCTTCATTTTGGCAGCCCTTAGATATTGTAACACTGCTATCATGTCATTGCATCCTTCTTTTCATTAAACTAATTCCTTCAACTGTTCTTCGTATGTTTTAGCCACCAATTCCCTAACTATCTTTGTTGATCTTCTCTGCACTCTTTCTAGATTCTTAACCTCTTTTCTATATCATGATGACCAAAACTGGATGCAATATTCAAGTGTGGTCTTATCTTATCACATTAAGTGATACTAATGCTTCACATGACCTTGATTCCATGCTTCTGTTAATGTAGTTCCACCAACACCTTTAATTGGACCCAGAAGTATACTGGCAACTACTGTAGTTTAATTCGCAGACAGGAGTTTTAATGAATGAGGAACATACATAGATGCTTTTGTCATGCTTATTAGTGCTCAAAGATGAATGCCACCCAGTTCAACTTTCTACTAGAAACCTGCAATATTGAATAAATATTTCAACTGAACAACAGGTAATAATGGTGTGTTTAGGGCTTCGTTTGATAAATTAATGAAAAGGAATTAATACTATGGCTCTCTTCTGCCTATAAATTTAATCATTTACACATAATAATCCCACACTATTTCTACCAGATATAAAATTCTTTTTCCATTCATTACTGTTGGAAGTTATTACAATTATTACCATCATTTCGGCTGACTATTTAAAATCCAAAAAGGAATACCATCCTCTGGAATTTTGCTTTATTAATGAGATCAAGTTCCACTCTGAAAAACAACAAAGAGCAAGCTTGTCCTCACCTTGTCCTGCCATGGTTTCTGTAAATAGGACGTTTTGAAAAGTGTGAACAGCATTATTGATTTATCTGTTTCAGCAAAGGATAGCATTTTGTTGACTCACTTCTGATTTTCTACTGAGTTAAGGATCCAATTTAAAAAGTTCAAAGCAATAGTTTTACTGGTATTGTTTAGAACAGAACAATTTTTTTTCATGCAATCTTTATACTTTTAGGAATTTACATACTGTAAGTTGTACCAATATGGGAGCTTTAAATATGTATTATAGTGTTTTTAAAATTACCAAAGGGATTGAATACTACTATTGTAGCAGCTGGATAACAGGATGACTTTATTGAAATTTGCTTCATTGTTAAAAGTTGAAGGAGCATTATTACTTTGATAAACAATTTCAAAGGAGGTATTTTGCATGAATCTTTTTCAAAGCAAAGTATCCCCTCAATATTTGGCATAATACTGCTATACACAGTCTACACAGACCTGTGCATTATGAAGAATCCTATCACAGCAGATGATAGATGGGGTTTTTCATATCTTACTATGAGCCTGGATAAGTTGAGATGGATATTGTAATTACAGTCCTGTACCCCAATCTGATACAAGGAATGGAAGGGAATAGTCAGCCCTGCAGGATAAGCCAAATAGAAATCACAGCCAGATCAGCTAACTTTTCTTTTTGTAAAACTTCATTGACAAACTCTTGAAAATCTGAAGGTACAATCTTTTCTCCATCTCCTTTACAATTTGAATTTTATTTGTAATAGTTTCTTCTGAGCCTCTTGCCCCCCCCCCCCCCCCACTATCCAATTGCAAGTTATTCTGCCCTTGTGTTATTATACCCTTAGCAGCACCTTTTGGTCTAGTGTTCAGCACATGCAAATGCTACTTTTCTTAAGGAAGATTTCTGGAGACTGCTTTTTTCTTCTATAATCATAGCAACACGGCACTTACCAATATTCTATAGAATAAAGGAACTATTTTCAGGCTTCTAGGTTCACTATCAAAAATAATAGGAAAAAAGGAAACATATATTTAAAAAGAAACAGAACTTTTAGCTATTTTTCAAAGCTTCCCTAGGAAACTAAATAATTAAACATTTTCTAATTTATATGGCTTATTCATGAATAAATAAAAAGCACAATTAATGGGTAGTCAAATTGGTTGTAGGTCATCTGAACCTTTTTCCTCAATAATTTGAGTTTTGTAAACCTTCAGAAATTTGATAGTTCAGAGTGCCATTTATTTGTCTAGAATCAATTGTTGTATTTCCCAATTCCTCATCATGTAATCATCAAAAGGATATTCCTGTGTCTTCTTAAGAAAAGAATTTTATGGCTTTCTTAATTCAAGGTCTGTCTTACATTTCATTGGAAACATTTCTCCATATTCTTTATTTTGGGAAAACAAACCAATGTTAGGGCATTGTTCCAAAAAGAGGGGATGTCATGGAAACTTTATTTTGCTTATAAAGACTACACCATTGACTTGAATAGAAATTAACTGATAAGCTGCCCACCTCCCTTATAAAGCAACTCTGGGCAACTCTGGGCAGTTCAAGAAATGAGAGCTTAATATGCATTTTCTTTTATAAACAATGTACAATATACAGTAAAATAGTCCAAAGATAAAGCAATACTTATAGTGCATGAAGGCTTTGAAGCAAGCAAGAAAGTACAGTTAAAATTTTGCACCTAGAATTTTGAAGTGACTAGAACAGGAAGGTCAAAATCATATCATCACGGCTGCGTCATGTGAGGTATCGGGACTTTTTCCCCTTTGCCCAGATGTGGGCATGGCTAGCACGTGACGCATCCAGCCCATAGGCTGCAGGTTTGACAGCCCTAGCCTAGAAGGGATAAGCAATGGCTTCAAGGATAGAATATTAAGGCTACCATAATAGAGTTAGATGGTGATGTGGTAAAAAAGGAGCCAAGAGAATTTGTTTGTGGAAATATTAAGTTGATCTGAGATCATAACAGAATGTGAATGGGCTTTTCAATTTAGGATCAGATCAGGGACAAGCTGCCTCTGTGAAAGTAGATGCTTAAGATTTTAGTCCCCATTATTCCCAGCCAAAACTGGCAGTGATGGTAGCTTAACATATTTATGAAGCATCAGTTTGCCAACTTTTGATGACTTAGAATTGTCTCCTTTGTTCGTGAAGGAGCACCTTGTTTTGAATGTGTGTTTTTGTATACAGCAACAAATTACAAATTGTTAATTTTGATGTGCAGCTTTCAAATGTTATATTTGGAACATAACATTTGAAAGAAGCACATCAAAATTAACAGTTTTGCTCTGCATTGCAAGTATTGAAGGTTGATTTAAGGGCCACTAAAACAGCTTTTATGGACAGAACAGAATAGATGGGATATGGTGTCCTATACTATGCACATATAAAACTTGGCTAGAAAACAAAACAAGTTGAAAATAAGAAGGATTTGTTGTTGTTTGCTTTTATGGACTTTTGACTTCCTGAGTAACTCATGATTTCTACTATGCATGGAAAAGTAAATATATTCATCCTTTTTTAAAAAAGCAGTCCTCTGAAAATGACCAAGCAAAAAGGAAAGCCTTACTTTAATATGTAAAGCTTAACTTCTTTGCAGCAGAATCTTATTTAAGATATTAATTCCCTTATGATATTCTGTTAGTCTTTCCTTGTTGCTTCTGCAGTGCCTCTTCACACTGTTTGGTATACGAAGCATAACATTGAAATACTTACTTTGACAGAGGACAAATACTTTAACATTCTGAGGGAAAAAATAAAATGAAATCCAATGTTGCACTAGCATGACAGAATGTTCTTATCTGTTTTTCCCGAGAGAGGGAGGGGGAGAGAGAGAGAGAGAGGGAGGGAGGGAGAGAGCAGTGCTGTCAATACTGGCAGGGTTAAGATTTGTGTACTTCAACTTCCAGAATTCTTCTATCAGTTTAAATTTGAGAATTTGAGAGGGTTTGAGAAACACGGGGTTAGAGTAATGAAGAATAGAATAGAATAGAATAGAATAGAATAGAATAGAATAGAATAGAATAGAATAGAATAGAATAGAATAG
>JANHGD010006834.1:55585-65953 GCA_027560375.1 Imantodes cenchoa
GCTTCTGTGCATGTGCTGAAGCCAAAAAATGTTTTAAAACTGGCGGCGTGACGAGCAGCCCGGAGCCAGTGGCTCCGGAGCGTGAGTCACTTTAACGGTGCTACCCCCATGGCAGTGTGGCCCGTGGGGATAGCAAATCACTACTGGTGAGGGGTGGAGTGAGGGGCGGATCTGAATTCCACCACTCCACGGGCCAGATACTTTGCATTGGCGGGCCATATCTGGCCCAGGGGCCATAGTTTGAGGATGCCTGCACTAGTATATTTACTAGTTTGGCCCAATTATAAGAATAACACCATAATTTTTGTGCAAATAGATCTTGGCATCTTTGAAGTGATGTAAGAGAGGAATGAAATATGATACTAACTGGAGAGAGAGTCCAGAATATTTGCAGTAACTGATATATATGCAGAATCTGAACAAACCATCAGGCACAAATTACAACACTAAATATTTCTGTAATGCTTTTAAGTGTTCAAAGTACTTTATATGCATCTGTAACTATAATTCTTGGAGGGGGGATTGAATAGTTTTATTATTGGGCTTATGTACTGAATTTATAATTTGCATAATTTCTGAGTCAAGTGAAATCACATTAACTGTTTATTACCTAATTGGTAAGCAGATTTTTTCCAAATTACCAGCCAGCAGTGTCTTGTATTTGATTTATCACGGCTCCAAAGTTGACAAGACAGGAAAAAAAAATTCTCTTCCTCTGTTCGAGAAGTAGCCTGCAGGTTGGCAGCAGAATAACCAATGTTTTTAGCTGAGTATAACCCACATTTCCCCCTCCCTAAAAAAATCAAATGAAGCTTCTCATTATTGTAGATCAGGGGTCAAACTCATTTCATGGCGATGTCATATGACGTATCAGGACTTTCCCCCCCCCCCTCTGTAAACTGGGCGTGGGCATGGCCAGAGCGTAACGCTTCTGGCCCGCAAGTCGGGAGTTTGACAGCCCTGCTATAGACAGTATACAAACTCTCTGATGGTCTGAATTTATGTAGATAAAAAGCTTGGATAATTTGAATCAGATTTTGAGAGTTTAAATCAGTGATTTTATAGTTGAGATAAAAGAAGAAATCTGACAGGTCTGTCAAGATAATTCAGTTTGAAAGCTGTGATGAACAATTTTCAATAGGTATGATAAATAAGTTTTGAGAATGAACACAGATCTTCAGGATGAAGTGACCTGCCTTCAGTATCTCCCTATAGAAATTAGGTGCATTTTCTAAGCAATTTTTAAAAGAGAGACAGAGAGAAATTCAGTTGATATAATGTCTGAAAGCGGTCCTTTTATTTTTTGACTTTTTCTTTAAATTGCAAAAACATATATAGTACAAAAAGTAAAGAATGAACAAAAAGACAATTAGCCAAGTACCAAAACAAAGAAAATAGAAAATTAATAAAAGCATTGTGAAAAGGAAATTCCCCTCTTCCGTTCCCCCTCGTCCACTAAGCATCAGTTAAATATTTGTACTATACTTTAAGTATAAAACATTGGAGGTTTTCTAAACATCCCTTACACTGCACAGGATGATAAACATAGTGAAAAAACTGTACATGAGGTTATATCACTGCAGCCATAGGATAAAGGTGAAATTAAAGTAGATATTATGTGGGATTCCAGCTTCTCTTGATTAAAAATGTAGTTGTATTGTTGTGAGATTCCTGAGATCTGTAATACAGGATGATACATTTCTCACAGTAATTGAGCACCTTTCAATGTAAAGCTAAAAAGATTTTCAGATTTAAATATGCCTCTATTAACAAATCCACATTTTATATAATAGTTGCAAAAATAGTTTGAATAATTTCTTCTCATGAATTGACATTTTCAAATATATTGGTTTTTTGGGATGTCTTGACACCCCAAATTATTGCCAATGCTTTGTGGAAAAATAAAAATAACAAAATAACAAAATAACAAAATATGGGGGGAAACTAATTCAGATAATTTTGAGTAAATATGCAAGATGACAGAGCCTAAGTATATATAATAAGCCATTATCTATGCTACATGGGGATTTACCATTGACCCTGGACCTTGTTTTCGCCTCTGGACAGTGGCTGAGGGATCTGGAAATAGGGGATATAGTGACTAAACCCTTGTCATGGTCAGATCACTCTCTTCTTCGCCTAGACTTCCAAACCGCTACACCCCACCACAGGGAGGCGGGACCGACAAGATGGTACCGCCCCAGGCGCCTGATGGAACCTGAAAGGTTCCAGACGGAGCTTGGGCCAATCCCAGAGGCCCTGACACACGCCTCGGCCAGAGACCTAGTGGCCACCTGGGATGCATGCGCAGAAGCAAAAAGGAGCCGAAATCTCATTTGGGCAAGAGTGCTCACACGAGATTTCGGCTTCTGCGCATGCGCAGAAGCCAATTTTTTTAAAAAAATGGCGACGTGACGAGCGCCCTGGAGCCAGTGGCTCCGGAACCGTGAGTCACTTTAATGGTGCTATCCCCATGGCAGTGTGGCCCGTGGGGGTAGCAAATCACTACTGGGCACATACCTACGGTGCTCTGCCAGCCGCAGGTCTCCCATGAAGTGGCAGGGGGCGGAGCGTCCATTGGGGAAGGCTGGGCGGGGAGGCACGGCCAGTTGTCTCTTCACACTGCCCGCTTTGCTCTTGGGGTGGATGGGCTGGGAGCCGGCAGTGGCGCCCAGCTAAGAAGCATGATTGGAAGCCGGATGAAGTTTCCCATGCCGTTTTCCATGCTTGTGCTGCACTACAGCTGAGAGAAGAACTTCGGATTGTTTGCTGAGCCTCATGCAAATTCTTGAGCCTGCCCACATGCTTCTCTCAGCTGTAGTGTGGCACAAAAGCATTGGAAGCAGCGTGGGAAACTTCATCCGGCTGGAGAATTTAGGTGAAGAAATGTAGGCAGCTGAATCTTCTCCCCCAATTGCTCTCGACCATATCCGGCCCGGGGGCCAAGATTTCTCCACGGACCACCAAAATTTTCCCACGGACCACCAGTGGTCCGCGGACCACCAGTTGGTGACCTGTGGATTAGAAGACCTCCAAAGTTCCTTCCAACTCTGCTATGCTGGGTTCTGTAAAGATGCTAGTAAATGCTTAGTTTTTCGAATGAAACAACTGCATCAATACAATATTTTCTTTACTTTTACATTTTGCCCAAAGTGAAATATATGATTGTGACTCAGTAATATTTTTTTATTCTCAATGGTATAATACTGACTGAAATTAACTGACAAAGAGATTGGTTAACTTTTATATAATGTTCTCCATAAAGTTATGTATTAACTTAGCCTACTTAGCCACGTCTCTATTTTTCCAATTACATTTATCAAAACAAGAAAAACTCTTGAGTTCAGATAGCTATCCCACAGAGTGATATATGAGACATGCATTGAGGTTTTTGTATTGAGGTCTATAAAGAAGCTTTCAAATAAATATTTTTTCTTACCTTTTTGTATGAGGCTTGTATAAGTGTGATTTTGAAGGCCGGTAAAGATCCTGCTGACAGTGCAAGCAGTTGTACAATTTCCTTGTTGGAAACATTGACACAAAAAATATTGGCAGCAACCATGGCAACAGATTTCAGAAAACATTACCTTCCCTGATAGCTTTTCTATACTAAAAATTGCCGTCATTGTGCAATAATTTTGTAATTTCTCAGATTATTAAATTAACTGCAGTAAATCTGGTATACTTTCTAAAAGCTACTGCTTTGTGGAAATGTGTAATAACTGAGTTTGTTCGATAGTTTGAATATCTGGAAATAAATGTTCCAATGAAACTTTATTCATTTGTGGATTTATATATACATTTTTCAATACTCAGTCATAAATTGATGTAAACATTGTTAAAAATCTCTTTGGGTTTCTGAGGAAAGATAATTGTAACCATGAATATTACTTCAGAATTAATGTGATTAATCAGATGTATGCTGATGCTTACACATTTAAGTTATTTTTAGCAGTATGGTATTACATTTTCATTTGATAAGGACAAACCTCTAAACTTTCTGTATCTAAATTATGATCATCAAATGATGATAGCAGGGTATATGCTATTATGGATGCAATAAAATATTATGTCTAATTTGACATCACTGTAGGAGCTTGGCTTCATTTTCAGCCAGGACACTATTGTATTTCTGGCTGTTAGGAATATTTGTAAGAAATTAGATAGAAATATAATTCTGACTCTTATTCAGATGGCAAATACTGTGGCATAACATCAATATCAAAATTGCACATAAACTTTTTTGAATGAAGGAGTCATGGACAAGTAGGGGTGTTACTATAGTTTAGTGCCCAATCAAGTTTTCTGCAAATATGAATTTTACAGAGGAATTTGGATTGCATACAATTCCAAATGACAGTATATTTAATTGAAACATCTCCTGATTTTATAGTCTTTATAATGCCTGAATTATTATCTGTAGTAGAATGTTTTTTGGATGACTCTGTGTGCACAGTGTTTGTTGAATTATAAAATATAAAGTTGATATCAATTATTTGCAAGAATAAAAAAGTGGAATATCCTACATTAAGAAATCAATGGCCAAGTCTTTAAATATATTCAGTATGTTTCTCATGTTCTTTATTTGAGATGGATTCAAAATTATTTTTATGTTTATGAGATAATATTTTAAAAGGATTAGTTATCAACTTTATTATGTTGGAAATATAAAATGGGTGAGAGGCAGTGATGGGTTCCTATTGGTGCGGTCCAATGCACCGTTCCAGTAGGGGCCCGCCAATTGCGCAATTTGCACGTGACAGCTCCGGTGCTGTCTTCGCCGGTCCGTCGTGCGGCACCATCTTTTTTTCCACATTTTTGGCCTTTTTTTGCTTCCTGCGCATGTGTGGAAGCCAAATCTTGCAAAGGGACGCTCGTGCGCACGAGATTTCAGTGATTTTTTGCTTCCCTGCATGCGTGGAAGAAAAAAATCGCCGAAATCACATGCATGTGAGCATCCCCTTGTAAGATTTCAGTGATTTTTTGCTTCCTGCGCATGCACGGAAGCAAAATCGTGCAAGGGGATGCGTACGCGTAGCAAGCATATGCGTGCTCAAAACGTGATGATGCGTTTGTAGCGCACCAGTAGGCAGATAAGAGGAACCTGCCCCTGATGAGAGGAAAATTTCAGTTATGGAAAGAGAGAAATTCCCTGATGATGGGCTCCAGCAGGAGTCTGGAAGCTTGGAAGAATAAACCTTTGGTCAGATTGGATCCTGTAACATTATCTTGGGAAATGTATATTTGCCTTCATTTGCGATAATGATTACTTTTCAATATTGGAATGACATCATGACTCCAGATTAACTAATTATCACAGCTAATATGTGCTTGCTTTCAGTTTATGAAAGGGTTTGCTATCTGTGTAATAATCCAGATTTAATGATATTTTAAAAATTAAGCTGAATTATTTCCTATATATTACATCTTCTTTCCTCCCTCCCTCCCTCCCTCTCTCCCTCCCAGGGGCCAAGATTTCTCCACGGACCACCAAAATTTTCTCAGGGACCACCAGTGGTCCACGGACCACTGGTTGGTGACCTGTGGTCCATAGGGTCACGATGGGTTGGACACGACTTTGCAACTAACAACAAAAGTAACAGAATATTGCAAGTCTGAACGTATTTTCCCCTCCTTACTTTTACTTTTCCCAAAACTAGGGAGGGCACCTTCTGATCTGAAATGTCCTTTATCTGACTTGTCTAAGCTACAGCTCTGCCTCCTTATCTCTCAAGGTCATTTCCTCATACCATTACCTGAACTATCTTACCAGCCCTTCAATAACTCCATGGCCTTCTAATTCATTTCTACAAAGCATCTGAAAATGGAAATTAGGTTAAACAGCTCAGAGTTTGGCATGGGTAGGAAACACTTAGCACTACAGAACCCAATGAATTTGCAATACAAACTCAAATTCGCTAAAAATCCAAGCCATGTTTACCTCTGATCAATCACATTAGCATTCACTTTACTTCTTAGATAAAGAAAGGAGGAAAGAGAGTTTTGCATTTCTTCTACTTTGCTTCCCGTTGCTATTCCCTTCTTCTCCTCGCCCCAGTCCAAGACTGACACAGAAGAGATCTGCATGTTCTTCCTGCCTGCTGCTCAGTCCCACTTGCTCTATGGTTCAGGAACCAATATGTCATAGTGGTTAAAATGCTAGGTTGCAACAGGGTAAACACAGGTTCCCTCAGCCATGAAGTTCACTGGCTAGTTTGGCTCAGCCGCTCTCTTTCCACCCAATCAGCAAAATACAAGGTGCAAGGTATAGGTACAAGATTCTTGTAGGGAAAAAAATATGAACAAGAATTCCTATTCCTGCTCCTATGCTCCTGGAGAAAAGATAGGAACCCAGGAATCTTTTTAGCAATACCCTTACCAGGAATCTGGTATGCATACTGCTGTTAGTTATACCATCCTGGAAACTATAAATAATTTGAATTAATAATTTGCTTTAAACAAAGAACATCAAGCATTTGTTTTTGATAGTCAGATCATAAATAAGACTGATGTCGTACAATTGCTGTACTCCAAAACCTGAAGTTGCTGTGTATTTTTAAGAGTTGAAAATTTACAGTTAGTTTTCACCATATGTATCATTACAATTGCAGAGAAGCATTGAGATTATTGGAACATTGTGAGGGAGTAAAACTGTAGGTGGCAATAACTGCTTAAACCTTCCAACTCCTATATTTCTTGGAAATTCATTTGGCTTTTTCTGCTGCTCAGCAGGCATTTATAATATACGAAGCATTCATTTTAAACTTTACATACCCATGCCTACATTATCAAACTCCTGACTGTTGACCAAATAAATTAGCACCTAAGCTGGGCAATCAGCATAAATGGTATGATGTATCCCACTCATGTACCCTTAGCCTAGAAGATCTTTTATTCCTATTTTCTCTAGAAAGTTAATGCAGGGTTTCATTTAGGTAAAACAAACAAAAAAACCATAGTATTATCTTGATAGTTAATGAAACTGAAGCTGCTGGATTTCTGGCTGTCCAGATTACAAGCTATGCAGACAAATACTTGTATAGATAATGCTGTCATGTAGAATAAGGACTGAAATGCGCGTTATCTATTTAAAATATTACAAAATTCATTCTTAATATTGCATTTAATAGTCAGGAATGTTGTCCAGTATTAATCAAAATGTCCGATCACTTTAAAAGTTAAATGCCTCTGCTCTTTAATTGTCTTATATACTATAAATGTCTCAGAAGCTGAATAAATATGTTGGCAGGAGAATTAATTTCTGTCTATGTGTTACTAAATAGAAACTGTAACTAACATCTATTTGGTCTGAATGCTGTCCTGGGGGTGTTCGTTGGCCTTGAAGTTGTAAGTATAAAGTTTAGAAATGAATAGATTTCGAAAACTAAACTCTTCGTCAAATTGCCATGAAAAATATTAAAAAGCGTCTATTCTTTTTTGTGTGGAGTAAGAGATTACAACAATGATGCACGAGAGAATTTGTGTTTTATAGCAGGCTTTCCCTTGTGTTTCCTATTTCTTCCAAAATTTGTAGAGCAGATTTAACAAATACTCAGGGAGCTGGAAGGAGGGAGGATAATCTAATTTGTTGGCAGATGTTATCCTACTCGTGGAATTACATAATTAGATGAAGCTTTTTTTACTACCTTTTGTGCAAAAATCGCTTGTTTTGATATGAACGCAGGATCACTTCTATTATGCAACTGCTCTTTAAGGATCCCAAAGGAGCTCTTTATTTTGCAATATTTGTCTGCTTATCCAATCATTTCTTTTTCTTTTTTGTATCCTGTAGGCTGCAAACCTATCCCTGTAAAGTATCTGCAGTGGAGTGACATAGAGTCCATTGTGGCTGTGGTCTTCTCTTGCCTCGGCATCCTCGTCACCATGTTTGTTACCCTTATCTTTGCACTGTACAGGGATACCCCCGTCGTCAAATCCTCTAGCCGGGAGCTGTGCTACATAATACTTGCGGGGATCTTCCTTGGTTATATATGCACTTTCACCCTCATTGCTAAGCCCACTGTCACTTCATGCTACCTCCAGCGTCTCCTGGTGGGGCTTTCCGCTGCCATGTGCTACTCTGCCCTTGTAACAAAAACCAACCGCATTGCACGCATTCTGGCAGGGAGCAAGAAAAAAATTTGCACCCGCAAACCACGCTTCATGAGTGCTTGGGCCCAAGTAGTCATTGCCTCCATTTTGATCAGTGTACAGCTGACATTGGTGATTACACTGATCATCATGGAGCCCCCTTACCCCATCCTTTCCTACCCCAGTATCAAGGAAGTCTTTCTGATCTGCAACACCAGCAACTTAGGTGTGGTTGCCCCAGTGGGTTACAATGGACTTCTCATCATGAGTTGCACTTACTATGCTTTCAAAACTCGTAACGTGCCGGCCAATTTCAATGAAGCCAAGTATATTGCCTTCACTATGTACACAACTTGCATCATCTGGCTTGCCTTTGTACCTATATACTTTGGGAGCAACTACAAGATCATTACAACTTGCTTTGCCGTGAGCCTGAGTGTGACAGTTGCCTTGGGGTGCATGTTCACTCCCAAGATGTATATCATCATTGCAAAGCCTGAAAGGAATGTCCGCAGTGCCTTCACCACTTCCGATGTGGTGCGTATGCATGTCGGGGACGGCAAGACACCTTGTAGGTCCAACACTTTCCTCAGCATATTCCGGAGAAAGAAGCCAGGCACTGGAAACCCAAAGTAAGTACTTCGACAATGCAGCAATATAACACTCTTTTTCTCTTCCTTCTTCTTCCAAAACCTATATTGTTGTTGTTTTAAAAGTGAATATTTGCATTAAAGAAACTAAGCAAGGCAAAATCTGAAATAGGGATCTGTGTCAGGGATCCTAAATAAAATGGCTTCGGCCTGGCAATCTGGTCATCCTTTTCGTTGCTTTGAAACTGCAACCAGTGTAATATTCTGGAATGTTCTTATCATCTCCAGTCTTATAAACCTTTCTGATCTCCTTTCTTTTTTTGTTTTGTTTTCGGCTCCCTAACAATGTGCTCATAAAATAATCGGACAGCATAGGGAACTATCAACAAATCTTGGAAAGGTTCATTTTTTACATCTACAATAATGTTTCATTCTGTGCAAATACAGCCACACAGTGATGAATTTACTAACCCTTTACTAACTTATATATTAGGCTTCTCACAGAGACAACTGAAAATCTCAGCTCTCCAGATGCTCAACCTTTACTTGTGTGACGTACTCAATAGAAAACTCACATGCATCGTGCAACAAGATTAGTTTCCTTATTGCAGACAAGAAAGAAACTTTATACTGTACATAAAGAAAATTTACTCCCTCAGGTGTTTAAATTCTAAGCCTGCTTCTGCTTCTCTGAATGACTAGATACTGGCTTGCTCTCTTAGCCTTGGGAGACAATTGTCTTGTATTGACTTATTTCTTACGTTATGGGCCTTACTAATGAACTGAGATTCTATTATGCTCAGTTGTTGACTGAATTGAATAGTCTTAATCTTCTAAGAGTCCTTTTGTCTCAATAAGCTTTTTTCATACTCCAATATATGACAGGTAAGTCACCTGGAAAGGTTCTTTTTTTTAAAAAAAAAATATTTATTTATTATTAAAATATTGGACACAGTACGACCATCCTGGCATTATCTCTGCTAACACACTAAAATATAAAACAAGTAACATATATACTCCTCATACATTACTAATTACATCATTTCCAAGGTCTATAGATCCTAGTTATTTCCTGTTCCAACTCCCACCTCTCATTTCCAACCATTGGTAAAATCTATTCCATATATCGTGGTATTCATGATATCCATATTCACGATATATGGACCTGGAAAGGTTCTTAAAGCCATTTCAAATTCAGTATTTTTCTGACTCTTGTTCTGTTTAACATAAATACCCCTGGTGAAAGCTATGCTCACCCAAACTACCCTGCAAATTTATTTATTTTATTTATTTGTCAAACATGTACAAGATAGTAGGTATTGGTGTAAGCATAAACATTAGCAAAGTAGATACAGGTAAAAAGGTAATAGGACAGTAGGACAGGAACAGTAGGCACAATAGTACGCTTACAGACCTCTTAGGAATGGGGTGAGGTCGACTGTAGACAGTCTAAGGTTAAATTTTTGGGGTTCAGGGAAGAAACCACAGAGTCAGGTAGTGCATTCCAGGCATTGACCACTCTGTTGCTAAAGTCGTATTTTCTGCGTCGAGTCGAGTTTGGAGCGGTTTACATTAAGTTTGAAACAATTGTGTGCTCGTGTATTGTTGCAGTTGAAGCTGAAGTAATCATTGACAGGTAGGACATTGTGGTAGATGATTTTATGAACTACATTTAGGTCAGATCGAA
>JANHGD010006835.1:9377-21832 GCA_027560375.1 Imantodes cenchoa
CTCCCAGCAATTTGCCTCCTTGCAGCTAGTTTCACTTTCAGTTCTAGCACCTGGCCTGCCTGTGCTGAATCAGCTGTAGGTCGGGAGGCTGATAATTGCTTGTGGTAAGCAGGCTCTGTGCTGTTTGCTGCAAGGAGGTAAATTGCTGGAAGGCAGAGACCAAAGATAGGGGTGGCTAGGTGGGGCTACATTCAGTGTATAAGACGCACCCAAGTTTTCACCCTCTTTCGGGGGGTAAAAAGGTGAGTTTTATACTCCGAAAAATAGGGTTAATTAGCGTTTTCTTTGTTGGTAACCTGTGTTGGAAAGATTTAATTTTTCAAATGGTAAGAAGTAGTTCATTTTGATATATAAACTATCCACACTAAACTGAGGAAAATAAATAAAAGAGTATTTAGTTATTTATTTAACTCCCCGCCGTTTGTTTCCAAGAAATTCCCAAGGGGCTTGCAACCAGTAAGCATGAAATCTTAAAGTAAGCAGTGTTAAATCACTACTAAAACTGTCACAGGCGCAATTAGAACTTTAAAATCCCTCTGCAGATTTAAAGCAGTTCGGGTTTTTTAAAAAATCCAAAACCAAACGATAAAAAAAGGTGTTGGCAGACCAGGTAGGTTCATTGCACTGGATTGATTTAATTTTAGAATGATCCAATAGTCCTCCAGGCATGCGTAAGAGATTTTTCTATGGAACTGGAAAGGGGTCAAAGTCTGCATTATCACTATCCTAGTCTGTCTATTTTCTGTATGCTTGTGAACTGGGTCGAATCTGGTTGGAGCCAATTGGCTGGTAATTGATCAGGAAAATATTCCTGAACATTTACCAAATGGTGTGTTCCCCTTAATGTTTGTGGAAGTTCTCAGACATCCAGGTCATGGTTGTTTCAAAGGTGCTTTTTTCCCCAAAAGGCAACTGGACTGGGTTTTTTTGTTTTTGTTTTTTGAGTTTTGCTTCTCATCCAAGAAGCTCCATCAGTTGTGATGGTTAGGGGATGGAATGATAGGTACCAACACAACTGATGAAACCTCTTGGATGAGAAATTGAAATGTCTTTTTCTTCCTCCTCAAAGAAAAATCAGAATCAGGATAGAGCTGGAAGGGATCTTGGAGGTTTTCTAGTCCAACCACCTGCTCAGGCAGGAGACCCTCTACTATTCTGCACAAATGGCTGTCCAATCTCTTCTTGAAACTTTCCAATGATGGAGCACCCACAACTTCTTAAGGCAAGCTGTTCCACTGGTTAATTGTCCTCACTGTTAGGAAGTTTCTCCTTAATTCCAGGTTGCTTCTCTCCTTGATTAGTTTCCATCGATTGCTTCTTGTCCTGCCTTCTGGTGCTTTGGAAAATAAATTGACCCCCTGTTCTTTGTAGCAGCCCCTCAAATACTGGAATACTGCTCTCATGTCACCCCTAGTCTTTCTTTTCTCTAGACTAGCCAAACCCAAATCCCACAACTCTTCTTCATATGTTTTAATCTCCAGCCTTTAATCATCTTAGTTGTTGTTCTGGGCACTTTTTCCAAAGTCTCAACATCTTTTTTGTAATACAATGAACAAAACTGGATGTATTCAGTATTCCAGGTTTGGCCTTACTAAGGTTTTATAAAGCGGCACTAACACTTCACATGATTTTGATTCTATGCCTCTGTTTATACAACCAAGGATTGCATTGGCTTTTTTGGCTGCTGCCACACACGGCTGGCTCATGTTTAAGTGATCGTCCACTAGGACTCCAAAGTCCCTCTCATAGTTTTTGAGCCAGGTTTTGACTAATTTGTACTTGTACCTTTGGTTTTCCATGCCCAGGTGTAAAACCTGGCTTTTCTCCACGTTAATTTTCATGTTGTTGGATAGGGTTGTGTTATGTCTTGAATAGGAGTTCTCACTCCAGTCCAACCAAGCAGGCTCCTCCTGATTGGTCCCTTTTCCTAGCTTGCCAATTGGCTCCCCAACCAAGCAGGCTCCTCCTGATTGGTCCCCTTTTGTCCTAGCTTACTGATTGGCTCCGAGTTTAAAGGGCTCTCTATTTAAACCGGGGTTTTTCCAGCAGTCACTCAGAGCTGTATATGAGTCACTAATAAAGAGCTGAAGTTACTTTCTGGTCCACTGCCTCTCTGTTCCTGGAATCAAACTTTGGCAATGAAGGTGGGATACTGAGAACATTGATTCCCAGAGAGTTCAGCAGTGAGACGCAAGAAGAAGCTGGCTGGAGGCACAGAGAGAAGGGCGTGAAATTCAAATGCCGAACAAAGGAACAAAGAGCTGCAATGCAGAAATGGCGAACGTTTCACAGCCACCCGCATATTTTGATTCTGTTAACGAGACGTGGGAGAACTACATGGGCCGCTACGAATGCTACATGGTGGCAAACAACTTCCAAGACTTTGCCGAACACCAAAAAAGGGCTCTTTTCCTAAGCCACTATGGGCCCAAGGTCTACGAGGTCGCCATGTCCATTGCAAAACCAGAGACCGCTGAGACCATTGCATGGGGGAGACTCAAGGAGAGACTGCTAAAACATTACAACCCAGCCCCATCAAAGGTGGTCAGTTGCTACCATTTCTTCAGAAGTAATCAACGCGAGGGTGAGTCCATCTATGATTTCGAGACAGTGTTAAGAAAGGCAGCGACCCATTGCCAGTTTAATTTGTTCCTGGATGAAGCTCTTTTGACCCAATTCATTCAAGGGGTGAGCGACAGGAACCTGCAGACAAGGTTTCTGGCCAAAGCGGACTTGTCTTTGCAGACGGCATTGGATGAGGCCAGGGCGGCAGAGATTTCTGCCCAAGCCACCGAATCCATGTGGCCAAAACCCATGCCAAGTCAAGCAAAGACTGTTGCAGAGGTACATGAAGACCCAGATGCTGAGGCCGAGGAGTTGGAAGGCCATGAGGAGACTGGGGAGGAAGTGTTCAGGACGGAGAACCAGAGAGAACAGCGGAAACTGGGAGGTGCTGCCTGTTTCATCCGTGGAGGAGCTCACCTCTGGGCATCATGCCAGTTCAGAGATGCCATTTGCCGCAGATGTGGAAAGATGGGGCATCTGGTGCGCGTTTGCAAAGCCCCCCGCTATGTACCCAGAGGAAATGGCTATTTGCAGACTACCAGAGAGCCCAGGCGAGATGAGGGCTACCGAGAGCCAAGAAGAGAAGAAAGAGGCCAGTTCAGGAGGAAAGGCGAGTACCCGCTGCCACCAGGGGTAAACAGCATTGGCGTGCACCAAGTAAGGGACGACAATAGCCCCCCTATCTTCATCACCGTTGCCATTGAGGGGGTGCCATGCTGGATGCAGATCGACACCAGGTCCTCCATTACTATCATGTCCTCGGACACCGCTAAGAGATGCCAAGGCTCAAACCGAGCCAGCTAAAGAAGCAGACTGTGACAATCGAGGCAGATATGATCAATGGTGTAAGGCTTGAAGAACTATCAGGAATGCCCATATGTTCAGTCTAAGTAGAAAGATAAGGGGGGAAAATTGGGTCACAATACTTTTGGACTTCCAAATCCGTGGAAATTCTTGCCAATAGGACTGGCTCCTCAAGAAATCCCTCATCAATGTATGGATAGCGGGGAAAGGGTTATGATGGAGTTAGATCAGTGAGAGTAGCCTTGCTGGCTTCTTCTAAGATCTCCTTCAAATCAATGTATTAGAGAAGGAGGAGGAAAGAAAAAAAGAGACCCTACTCATCAGGGCTGGGTTGCACTTACCTTCCCTACTGGTTCACATTGCGATGGAAGTGGCACCCTTAAGCCATGTAGAATTCAACTCCCAGAATTTTCCAGTTAGCATTTAAAATTGCCAAGATTGACAAATGCCGCATAAAGGATAGCATATAGCTTAAGGCTGAGAAACTCTGCTCTATATTATTGAGTGTACCTGAATTTAAAGTAATGAAGGTAAATCTAATAGCACACCCAAGGTATGAATCTGTTTCTGTCTGGAAAAGTACAATCCCCAAACAGCTGTTAGAATACTACGTGGGAATACCACCACTTGCCAATAATAGCTCAGCCATGTAAGGTTGAAGTTTCAATTTATTAAATTTATTGCCTAGTCCATTATGGCATGTTGAATGCTTTTCAGAGGAGAAAGCCAAGATATAAATCAACTAAGTAAAAAGGTCTTTGTCACCACTTCTCTTTCTCCTCACATAAACGCAAACCTAAATGTATGTGTGTCTGTAGATGTGAATGTGAATGCAACAGACAAGCATTTGGAGTTATCTGCATCATAGTTCTGAGGACTGATTGCAGTTCCCTGTTGCAACTTTTTTGGCTGGCAAACTACATGGCTTTGTCGGATACTAGAAATGAATGGGTAGGGCAGCTAGTGAAGTGAAAAGACGGTGGAGATTTTGCAAACAATTCATGCATTCATGAATTTTGGGCAGGCAGCTACCCCACAGGGTGATACTCTCATTTGTATGCACCCTGAGTGACCAAAGAAAACTTTGTACTGATTGTGAGTTTCTTAGGAAACTGCAAAGTGCTGTGTTTTTTCACCAGCTAAACATAATCTTCCATAGATTTTATCTTTTCTTTTATTCTCCTTTGAGTAACATTTGTGTTATCATAAACACCTCATAGTGGCTCCTTTGTGCCAGCTGGTACCACAGAGTTTTCCTCTTGAACATCTCCTATCTTCAGATGCTGCAGCAGCAGAGAAGCTTTGAGGAAATTTATTTCCCTCCTGTTTATGATTCTTCCAGTTCCTGTCACAGTCTGACATGTTTATCTCTACTATTCGTTCTCCAAGAGCTTGCAGTGCATCCTGTTTTCACATCACTCCCTAAGTTCCACCCACACATACTTTTTAGTGGCCTCCTACGTAGCTTTTCCCAAACATACAAGGGCAGTATTTCCTGTCAGGGAAGGATGGGAGGGAAAAAAGTCCACCTCAAAAAATTCTAGGCCCTCCTGCATCTGAGACATGGGTTATAAGTACATCCCTCAGTCTAAGCTGTGAATACAGATAATCTATACACTACCATGTTCATTCCATTCTTTTTCACAACTTTTTGTTACCTAGAGTTATCGAGGATAACAGCAAGTCTCAGAATTCCCAGTAGCACAGGAGCTAGGATTGAAAGTCTTGAAGTCCCCATTAGGAATGCTATTTTGTTTTGTTTTACAGATAGTCCTCAACTTACAACAGTTCGTTTTGTGTCCGTTCAAAGTTACAACAACATTGAAAAATGTGACTTATGACCAGTGGTGGGTTGTAAAATATTTTGCTACCGGTTTGCGTGTGTGCGTGTGCACAGAAGTGTCCCGGTTGGGTGGGCGGAGCCTCATGCTGCCGCTGCTACCAGTTCTAAGAACCGGTCCGAACCGGGAGCAACCCACCGCTGCTTATGACCCTTTTTCACACATATGACCGTTGCAGCATCCCCATGGTAACGTGATCAGACTTCAGACATGTGGCAAATGGCTTGTACTTATGACAATTGCAGTGTCCCTGGATCATGTGATCCCCTTTTGCAACCTTCTGACCAGCAAAGTCAATGGGGAAGCCAGATTCACTTAACAACCATGTAAGTAACTTAACAACTGCAGGGATTCACTTAACAACTGTGCCAAGAAAGGTCGCAAAATGGGGCAAAACTCACTTAACGAATGTCTCACTTAGCAACAGATATTTTGGGCTCAATTGATGTTGAAAGTCAAGGACTACCTGTATTTTAATTTATTTCATTTTATTTTACATTTTTATGCCAACTATTTCCCCTACAGGGTTTTCTTCAACATCACCATGGAAACAAAGTAGGAAACCATGAAAAGCCAATGCAGGATCAGGAAGGTTTAAGGACTCTTTATCCATCATCTTTCCTTGTGAACTAAGGACCACTTTAACAATTGCCCACTGATTATAAAATCATTGTTATGGCTTTAATCCACATTGTAAATTCAAAGAGAAATACCGAGGGTCCTACTGCCAGCCCTGGGAAGAAAAGGCAGTTTTTGCAATAGTTCTCTGAGACAGATTAGTGGTTTGAATCCTCCAGTTACTTTACTAGGACTAATATTTAGCAGAACATATATGTGTGAGTAAAGCTAATTTTTTTAATGATTTTTAAATGATTCTTAGAGTCAGATAGTTAGGTTTCAAAGGAAAAGAAGACTATGTGCTTCAACGAAAAGTTTGTAATCAACTCTTTATCCTCTGACTTGTAGGGAGTGGGGAGAAGCAAAGAACAAAGTCTATTCTTTTTGTTGGAAACAAGGAGAGAGGTTAAAACTATCAGAGAAGAGAAAAAAAATGAGAAGGATAAAAGAAAGTCCCTTGCTTGCTATCACTTATTTCACAAGTCCCAGTGACTTAATTTTTAAAAAATGTAAAAGATAATGCTTTTGGAATTCTATCTCCCATATCTTCCCTCATAAACTCTCCAAACACTAACTAACTGAAATAACAATTCTCATAATTTCTTGAAAACTAGGGTACTTAGCTTCTGGCTAAAGCCATAAGACGTTTTCCCCCCTTGAACGGAAAAGTATTTTCTTTGGACAACCTCTCTTTTTCATATCTATCTCTATTTGGGATTGTATTGTATACTTGGTTGTCTTCAAATTCTTGGTTATACTAATAAAGGAGAATATTTGTAGCTCAGGATTGACATGAGGGGTTCTTGTTGCTCTCTGAGCTTGCTTCTTTTCTTGCAGATGTTTCATTACCCTAACTAGGTAACATCATCCGTGCTAGTAACACTGGCTTACTAGTAACATTTACTAGCACGGATGATGTTACCTAGTTTGAGTAATGAAACATCTGCAAGAAAAGAAGCAAGCTCAGAGAGCACCAAGGACCCCTCAATTCTTGGTGGGCCTTGGCTCATTAATTCTAAAAGTTCTAGCCATTATATAGCCAAGCAGATTCCTGGCATGTCTAGACACGGATATTGATAAAATGCTAACAGTTGAATGCTCCTTTTGGCATCTGAACCAGAGCTTTTGTAGAAGAACAGCATCTACCATAGGCCAATGCAGAGGTAGGTTCCTCCCGGTTCGGATCGGTTCGCCCGAATCTGTAGAGACCCGCTGGTGACATCACGATGACATCACCGAACCAGATCAGTCTGTGCTGGTCTGTGGGCGTCACCATCTTTTTTTGAATTTTTTTTCCTGGTTTTTAAAAGAAAACATTCTGTGCATACGCAGAAGCCGGGTTTCCGGCACTGCTCATGAGTCACCATTTTGTTTTTGGTGTTTTTTTGGGGGGGGGGTTAATTTTTTTGGGGGGGTTGCACTGCGCATGCAGATGGTGCGGGAAGAAGTGAATCGGCAGTGAGGTAAGCTGGAACCCAACCCTTGGCCAATGGTCTGCCCTACCTTCAGCCCACCCTCCACTCATATCTCTTATCAAACTGGTATTGCTGTTTCCTGGGAATCTGAATAACTTCCCACTTTTCTGACTATAGTTCATTCACTCATCTGCTTCAAATCTTTGTAGGTGTTGCAATACACCTTGACACTGTGCCAAATAACTTCCCTTTTCTTTTCTGTACTAATTATTATCTTGTTGAAGCTTATCATTTTATCTTGCTTCAGAAAGTGTGTCTCCTTTACTGAATTGAGATACTACAATTATTTGGAATCTGTTAATTCTCAACTTTAAAGAAACCATGTTTTATTTTTGTCTGAAAAATAACCTCCAGTCCTTTCTTTGTGTATTTGAAAGTCAAATTTGTAGGTGATACTTTCTAATAGGCTTGCCCCTTAGCTCACCACTGATTTTTTTTCCCTTTGGTGTGTGTGTGTGTGTGTGTGTGTGTGTGTGTAAAACAGATCATCTACATATGTTAGAATGAATATCCATCTGTCATTCCTGAGATTTGAGGACTTGGGGATCATATTTTCCATGTGTCTGTTCCTCTTTATGTAGCATTTAGTTTGGTTCCTTGTTCCAAGCTTCTGCTTCTTGTTTCAGACTGTTTCCTAAGTGATGTTTTTGAGCAGGCAGGTAAGTCCTTCTTTTGGGGGCTCTTCAAAGCTTGGTGGTAGCTCCATAAAAATTATTTTGTTGCTTTCCCCAGGTAAGATGTTTACCTTTGCATTGAAATGACTTACCTGCCTCTTTCTTGCAACAGAAATTCTAAAGCTTCTAGGGAATACTAAGAACTCTAAGACCTTCTCTATGGAAATATGTGTCACCAGTAGGGATATTGTCTCATCCCGGAAGGTATCTTGAGGAAAATCCCTTAACTGTTAGGCTGCATTATAGCATTGGATGTTTCCTTTTGCACTGAATTTTTTTAAACACACTAAACACATCTGCATCATATACAGAGATTAAATTGCTTCCATACTGCTAGCTGACATTTCTCCAATATCTTACCATTGAAAGCCTCCTAGGCTTTCTCTGGGTCTTCTTTTTCTTGGACAATGTAGAAGAGTCTTTCAGAAATAATCCCCTTTTAAGGACCTTCACTAAATATTCAGTTAATATAATATTAATAAATTTTATTATAGACCGGCATTAAAAGATTCAGTTCCTTCATCCTTCAACAAGAAGGTTCAGAAGTGTTGGCTGGCTTAAGGCTTATGATGAATTTTTCTCTTGGCTGCTGCTGCTGCTTTGATTCTCTCCCTTTAATTGGATGGCAGGTCTAGAATCTGACCGTTTGTATTTGGCTTCTCTTCTCTTTCTTCAAAGTATACCATGCTGGAAATCTTGATAGTTTCTCTGGGGACATCTAAAGTTTTGTATCTTTAAATGTTCTCTCACCCTATCTACCTGTAATTGCCTTAGAAATGTTGAACTCATATGCTTGGAAACAAACAATCTGATATGGACAATATTAGGCATATTTTCATATGTTCTGCTTTATGCTTGCTGCCCCAGTAATTTACACTAGTGAATAGGCATGGTAGAAGAGAAAGCCAAGGGAAGCAGCGCTGAGAATAGTACAACACTGACCCACATTTAAGTTTAGGCATACATTTGCAAAGCAGGACCTCACTCCCAGTTGTTACTAACGTTTAGCTTAAGGTGCTGACTACATTATCATTAACACCCAAACAGCTTCAACTTATTTGTCTCTTAGGCCAGAAGAGATGCAGAATCCAACAATTCATCATGTCCAGAGTTATCCTGTTTGGGAGAAGTGGTCCTGTCAAATCTTCCCCTAAAATGACACTATCTTTTGCGTATTCTCTTCCTTAAGAGATACTAAATCTCTTCCATTTATTATAAGCAGGTGTGACACTATGTCATTGTATATAGGGTGTTTACTATTGCACTTTGATAGGTAATCTGTTCTGCAAATATAAACCAATCATGAGTGTTTCTCCTCAAAACTTGCTTGATGGTCCCGTATCAGAAGTTTACATTGTCTCATTTCTATCAAGGAATAATTCTTTCTCAGTGCCACTTTGTTCAGCTGAAGAATATATGGCACCAGAGGCAGGGGTGGGTTCCACTTATCTTTGCCACCGATTCACATCGCGACATTTTACGCATGCGTACCCTCATGCAATTTCGCTTCTGCGCATGCTCAGTAGCAGGATTCAGCCCGAAACACAGCTGAGGAGGTGATCAGCTGTGCTTTGGGCAAAGAAATAAAGGTCAGTATTAACCCAGGGGCGGGTGGGACAGCTCTTTTTCACGCAGTGGAAGAGGAGAAACCATCCAAACACAGAAAATTCGTCAAAAATTCCCAAAAAAAGATGGCAGTGCTCACGGACCAGCACCAACCGAACTGGATCCATGATACCATCGTCAAGTCACCAGCAGGTCGCTAACGATTCAGGTGATCTGGTCCGAACCAAGAGGAACCCACCCCTGACCAGAAGCTGATGCTCAGTGTCTCTTGATGGAAGTATTCTGCCATGTTATTTTCTGTATACTCACCTTCTGTTTCTCAATGCAGAATCTGAGATTTCCCCCCAAATGCATACTAATTATTGCATGCAGTCTTTAAACTTTACCAGCATTTGACTTTTCTCACTAATCAAGTAAGTAAATTTATTCCTGGAGAAGTCCTCAGTAAGTGTCAGCAGGCACTTCAGTAATTCTGGATTAGAGCTTCTGATTTGTTCACTTGATAACTACCACCAGAAGGCAGCAAAGAGTTTATTTTCTATATCTCTGCTGCCATCTAGTGGTTTTCTGACTTTTACAATCTAGATCTATTGGTACTAGTAGAGCAGGGGTGTCAATCTCAATCTCATTGAGGGCCGCATCAGGGTTGTGTTTGACATCAGGGGGGCAAGGGAGCATGGCTAGCATAGGCGTGCCCAGCTCGATGTCACTCATGTCAGGGGCGCCTGTGGTGGCTCGAATACTCTGCCAATGAAAACATAGCTCAGGATGATTGCACTCGACCCTCCCGTGCTCCGTTTTTGCTGGCAGAGAGTTGCAGGAGGCCGTTGCGGCTGAAAATGAACCTCAGGAGGCCGTGCATGGCTCTCCTGAGCTCTGTTTTCGCTGGCAGAGGCATTGCAGGTCGGACCTTCGGTGTTTACAGGGTGGCTCCACAGGCCAGATCTAAGCACCCTGCAGGCTAGATCCAGCCTGCGGGCCTTGAGTCCTTTAGTAGAGGATATTTGTAGCTCAAGGTTGTACTGTAGAGTTCTTGGTGCCTTCTGATCTTGATTTTTTTTTCTTGCTGATGTCTGCAAACTAAATAAAACAATCGTCAAGGACCCTATAGATCTACTAAACCTAATAATGATCCACAAATATTGTAATTAATCCTAAGGGAGTCTCCCTCTCTCTCTCTCTTTCTCTCTCTCTCCCCTTTGCTTGCTTTCTTTCTCTCTCTCTCTTGCTTTCTTTCTCTCTCTCTCTTTTGCTTTCTCTCTCTCTTTTGCTTTCTTTCTCTCTTGCTTTCTCTCTCTCTTTTGCTTACTTTCTCTCTCTTTTGCTTTCTTTCTTTCTCTCTTTTGCTTTCTCTCTTGCTTTCTTTCTCTCTTGCTTTCTTTCTCTCTCTTTTGCTTTCTCTCTCTCTCTTTTGCTTTCTTTCTCTTTCTCTCTTTTACTTTCTCTCTTTTTTGCTTTCTTTCTCTTTTGCTTTCTTTCTTTCTTTTGCTTTCTTTCTTTCTCTTTCTTTCTTTTTTTCCTCTCTCTCTCTCACTCACTCTCTCTATCCCTAACACACACACACACACACACACACACACACACACACACACACACACACGAGAAGCAGGTCTAATAATTCCCTTATAGAAATATTAATTTAGATTTTAAACTTCAGATATTCTGCTAGCCACTCTTCTCAAGCTGAAATACCAATCTCATCTTTTCTGACACAAGCGTTAATCCCATTTATCTGGGCATGGTTTTGCAGTCTTGGCCTTTTCATTCACACAATTCTCTTTAAATAGGCTACCTGCCTTGTCTGTCCTTTTCATAACAGCAACAAAACAGCGCTGTCTTCTGAACTGAAACCTTCAGTGACATACTACTCTGACATCAAACAAGCATTTAACATTGGAATATATTATGCATCTTCCAGTTTTCAGCCGTGCTGCAGCTCTTTTGCCGTTAGCAAAGACTTGTTTTCCATCTGTTAGATAAATGGAGGCTGGCAACCCATGTCCAATTCAGTGAATCTCTCCCTTTGTTAATCCAATTACTGATTACATCAAAACAGTGCAGCTCCCTTCATAAGGCTTTTCATAATCAGTTCCTGAACCTTTTCGTTATCAATTCGATACAATTCTGCTTCTATTGTCCCTTGATGAGCTGCCCCTTTGGATTGAGGTCGGCTCCCTTTTCCCTGAGGGCACCTTATCTGCATCTGCTCAAATCTTGCATGCCTGTGCCTGGCTTTCAATGTACTTTTTCATCCTTTTCTGATTTCTTTTCAGCATCTTTACATATATTAAAATATTTTAAGCGATTTACCATAAAGTGCCAATTTATATCTTCCCTTGTGTAAAAAAAATTTCTGACTACTTGTGGTTGAAAACATTTTGGGAGACCTTTATCATCCACCCACGTAAAAATTTCTTTAGGTAAAGTAATTCAGTTCTAGTTGGTATGATATCTCTAGCATCTCATTACTATGCATAGTGAAATCCTTCTATTCGCAGAGCCTCATAAAAAGATAATTTGAGTAAAAAGGGTTTTTTTTTTCCTTACAGAGGACCAGCAGTATTTCACACATCTCCTTTGCATTTCTCCTATTCCTTTAATAAACCAAATAGAGTTGCTTGTCTTCACCAGTTGCTTTTTCATCTGTTCCAGTCCAATCATTTTGCACATCCTCATGCTAATCTCGTTATTTGCAAGATGTTGCCTACTCCTTGACATCTAAAAAACATTTCCCTCATGAAGGAACCCAGCTCAAATTTGGGACCTTCAATTTTCCTTTTTTTTTTTTTTTTAATAATTTTTATTGTTTTTCCACACATTAAAGACAAACATTACATAAAACAAAGAACAAATGGGGCCTTTATAGCCCCCTCTTTTTCGAAAGCAAATTCCAAATAGTTATATTCTATACT
>JANHGD010006836.1:27804-40269 GCA_027560375.1 Imantodes cenchoa
AAAATAATTTTATGGCTTATGCCCATCACAGCATTTCCCTCTCCCCCCCCAGTCATGTGATCAAAATTCACATGCTTCCCAACTGGTGAGCATTTAGGATAAGGAGAACCAATGGAGAAGCTGGCAATGAACTCACGAGTTGTGGTCACCTTAAATGTTTCGTTTAATGATCGTGGGTGATTCACTTAAGAACTGCAGAGGAAGTGAGGTCGTGTGTCTGTCGTGGTCACGTGATGTCTTGCTTAACAACCATGTGTCTGGGTTCCATGTAATAATCCAAGAGCAAACAAAACTCCGAGGCTAGTAGATTCCTCGAAGAATAGTTTTATTGGATATATCATATCGGCACAGTTCTGGTGAAAACAGACTCTGAAGTTTTCCGTGGTTTTCATCTAATTAAAAGTAAAAGTTTTTTTTCCCTTTCCCAAGCAATCTGTAACATGGTCCAATCAGGGCGCCATCTGGTTGCCTGGTAACTTCACTCCTCCTCTCTTCGACCATCCGTGGGAATGTCCTTGGTTCCCAGAACAAGTATTTTGTTTTGGCTATAAAACTCCAGCTATCTCTCTTACCCGCTTCCTATCTCTCAGCTCCAGAGTGGCAACACTGAAGGTCCTAAATGGCTTTGGTCAGGTCAGTTTCAGGGTAGACACCAGTGGTGGGTTCCTACCAGGGCGGTGCACTATGCCGTTCCGGTAGCGGCGTGCCAATTATGTAATTGTGTGCGCCGCCATCTTTTTTTTTAAAAAAAAATCACGTTTCTTTGCTCTCTGCGCATGCGCAGAAGTAAAATTGTCCCTGTGCGCATGCTCAGAGAGCCAGAATCATGTGAGAGAACGTGTGCGTAGCACGCGCGCGGTCGCAGTGCACATCGATAACGAAAAGTAAGTGGAACCCGCCCTTGGTAGACACCATGTTTACTTAATGGCAAAGTTGCCAATCCCAATTGTGGCCATTAAGTGAGGACTACCTGTATAAAATGTGACTTAAAACTATGAGATAGAATCGGAGAGCTTATCCTTGATTTGCATTTGGAATTCCAAGAAGTCAGAGCAAAGATCTAAGATGGGGAAGTTCCTAAGGACTGAGAAGATGGGATGGCGATATGATCATTTCTGCTTGTTTTCCCCATTTCCCAAGTGCCCAAACTCGGGATCCGTCCAAATGGAATGAAATGTCCTGGATGCATCTCACAGGATCCAACTTGCAAACCCACTGAGCTGATCCATTGCAACGGCTGGGAAGAGTATTGTGTCTATTACGATGTGACGGTAGAACAAGGTAAGTTCCTGCGGTGATGATGGGAAAGAGGAAAGTGTGTGGACCGAGATGAGCCTGCTGATGATGCCAGGTATTTCCATTATTTAACGACAAAACTGGGTGAGAAGTTTGATGGACCTTTGTGTACCTTCCTTTGTGACCTTTGAGCTGCATCTGATCACAATGGCAATGACCCGGGGCACGGCACAGAAGTAACACAGGCAGCTGGCAGTTCAAAACTTTATTGCTCCAAGTTTCCCCAAATGCTCCCACGTTTGTGGCAAGTCCCAGAGCGAAATGATGACACACCCACACTCTCACCTCAAGCAGCTTCTGGCTGCAAATAGTCCAGCCCAACACTGTGAGCATCACGGCTGCAAAGCAAGAAATCTAGCAGGGCAAGTCGAGGGATCAAAAGAGCAAGGCAAATATCCAGAAATCCAGAAAGAATTCAAGGAATTCAGGAAAGTTTAAACGTCGGCACTCAACACTCCCTAAACTCAGCGTTTGTTCCTGACAAATACCCCTCCCCACAGCATCTCCTTAAGTCTCAGTCCCCAGGTGTGCCTTGCGAAGAAGGGCGGGGTGGTCTCCTCCCAAGTAGCCGGATCAGCCTGCGCTGTTCTCACTTTCTCTCCACTCTCCGTGCTCGAGGATCAGGAGGGGGCGATCCCTGCTCATTGCCTGAGTGCTGTCACTCCTGTTCACTGCTTAGCCTCTCTTGGACATCCTACCCCCGTTCCTCCCTGCCTACAAGCTGTCCCAATCCTGAAAGGCCCTGGCCTGACTTGGCCTGCTCCTCCCCACATTCCTCCAAAGCCAACGAAACTACCCCCTTGATCTCTGACGGCTCCAGCTTCAACTCATCTTCCTCTGCAAATTCAGGTTCCGACCAGATCAAGTGAATTCTACACTTGAAACCTTAAGGATAGAATAGTCGAATGAAATTTTTATTTAAATAACAAATTAAATAGCAGCCTAATACAGTTATTCACTTTCAGGGATGAGTGTGATTAGCTTCCTTTTTGAATGACCAGAATATTTTTACACTGAGTCCAAAGAATGCTAGTTTTATTGTGCCTGTGTTTTCAACACAAA
Organism: Imantodes cenchoa; assembly: GCA_027560375.1. Taxonomy (NCBI): domain Eukaryota; kingdom Metazoa; phylum Chordata; class Lepidosauria; order Squamata; family Dipsadidae; genus Imantodes; species Imantodes cenchoa. Next base: position 30,163 of record JANHGD010006836.1, read on the forward strand.
GGTGTAGGTAATTTGGTAAATCATGGTGTCCCCATCATTCAGACTTTATTGTCAGGTCCCCTTTGGGATGCTGCCATTCCAATGGAGGTGGGAAGGAGACTATTGGAGTTGCATTCCTTGCATGCTTTTGCTTTTGCTGTAACCATGTGAGATTTAGGGAAGGGGACTATCTCGGAGACATGATGGACTTCCTCCCATCCAGTTCTAACCTGACACCAAGGTCACTGTGTTCTGGGATGAACTGTTATCAAGCTAACATTTCAGAGCTCTCAAAACACCATTTTGTACCTGTATTGACTACTGGTGGACTGATGAAGGGGTGGGGTTTTCAAAAGGGAAGAATAGCTTAACGCTTTGCGTGGGAACTTCGGATTCTGCCTGACTTCTCTGCAATCACTTTCTCTCAGTAAAAGTTCCTTTTGATAACTACTTATTTCAAGAATTCTGCTTTCCTGAGGGGATAGCTGAGGCAGGTCCTTACATTGACATTTCGCTTTGGGGAGTGGCTTAAAGATGTTTACTTATCCTCATGTTTATACTTATTCCAAAACTGGGTCCCATCAGAGAACTCTAAATGTTACTGGGTGACCCATGCTTTCCTGCTGCACCAAAACCAGTTGCAGAACTAATAATAGATTTCTTAAGAACAGCAAGAACAGCACATTCAAGCAGGAAGAACCCTGTTATCCTACCCATACTTCAGCTAAGCTTAAAGCTCCAAGGGAAATGTGCAATCCGCCAATGATTTGCTGGGAAAGCATGTCAGCCAAGCCTTATTCTGTCACAGTAATGAGGCTGGTGAGCAATGTTGCACATACAGTTTTAATAAAGGACAAATCAAATAAATTTATTGTTGACTTCCTTTCCCATCCCATCAAGTGCTACCTACCAGTAGAAAAAACAACCACCACCAATTTTTCTTTTTAACTTGCGGTAGGGCAGGGCTAGGCAAGTGTAGGCAGGTGTCTTGAACAGCAAGTTTAATTTCCTGTTAAGTTGTCTAATCAGATGCTCCACGCCTGTAATCAGTTAACCAAAATCTATCTGTATTGGATACATCCCAGTCCATAAAATTCTTTTTTTTTTACTTTTAATGGTACAAAATAGGGGAGGGATAACCCGGTGTCCATTTTATCTCATCTCTGTTCTGCTGCTGTGATGTAAATAATAGTTAAATCAAGAATAATGAAAGGCTATTTCCTAAGATAGGGTTGTCAAACTCAATTTCATTGAGGGCCGCATCAAGGTTGTATTTGACCTCGGCGGGGGGGATGGAGGGGTGTAGCCAGGGGGCGTGTCTATCTCAGCATCACTCATGTCGGGGGCTGAGCACTCTGCCAGTTAAAATGGAGCTCGGGAGGGCCGCCTGAGCTCCATTTTCACTGGCACAAGGCTGCAGGAGGCAGTCGCAGCTGAAAACAGGGCTCTGGAGGGCTGCATACGGCCCTCCGAGTTCCGTTTTCACTGGCAGAGGCACCACAGGCCAATCTTTTGCTGCTTCCAGGGTGACCCCACGGGCCAGATCTAAGCACCCCGTGGCCCGGATTTGGTCCGCGGGACTAGAGTTTGACACCCCTGCCCTACGAGATTGTCTATGCTAATTATTCTCTATATACTTTTCATTAACTCTGCAAATGTCTGTGATTTTTTTATCTATAGATTGAGATATGTAAATTATTGATATTAAGTTCCTTTGCCTTTTTCGTCTTCTATTATATTTTTCTTCTACTTTCTCCCTACCTTTACCTGTTTTTTTGTCCTGACTAGTTTTTTTTATAAGTGGCCGATGTTCAATAAATAAATAAATAAATATCAAGCTACATGTTTGGCCAGGTGAACTGGGTGGTGTATGTGCTTGCTCTGATCTGATTACAAGGATTTGTCTGGAAATGTAGCTGAGTGCAAACTAAGTTGGTTCTCTCTCTCTTTTTCCTTCTGATAAGCCTTTTGAAATGTCATGAAAAGAAAAACCTGACACAGAATAGAATTTTAAATTAAGAGCAGCTTCAGAAGGAAAAACATGTTGACTAGACAGTGTGCCTGTTTTTTTTTTAGTCTCTGGGACCAGAACTATGTCAAATTAAAAGGAATCCGTCTACTATAAGTAACAAACTGACTACAAAACAAAAGGAAATGGGAAACCACTGGTTACAACTGCAGAATCAAATCAAACAAAGGTAAATTCAAGGTGCAATTCAGGGTGCTGGCTATTACCTTTAAAACGCTACATGGCATAAGATCAGGTCACCTCTGGGACAATCTTTGTCTGAGGACATCTGTATACCCCATTAAAGGAGATACAATAGGCAAGCTCCATGTTCCTTCCTTTAAGCCAGTGCTTCTCAAATAATGGGGTGTCCCCCCGGGGGGCATGGAGCGATGCTAGGGGGGCATGTGTGACCCTGGGGAACATGCATGGTCCGTCTTGATCGATTCCCCCAGACAGAGAGTGTTTTTCCAGTTGCACGCAGCTCCGAGCCCAGAAGAGAAGGCGGCCAGGTGGGGCGGGGTGGCTGCGTGGGTTCTTGTTGTTCTTGGTGGGTGCTGCGGTAGTCATGAACTCCATTTTGTTCAGTGTGACTTACTCTAAGGTAAGTGGGTAGAGCACCCTTCCCCAGCCAATAGTTTGCTTGCAGCTTATAATAAGTAAAACAATAAATATTAACACTAAAATTCCATTGGGACCCAGATCGGAGAGTTGGGGGGGGCTGCAAAATATTTACTTCTTTCTTAGGGGGGCGTAACAGAAAATAATTGAGAAGCACTGCTTTAAACATTGCCATCTTATGGGTCCATGGAAAACTGCCTTTTCCATTGCAGTCCCTGTTCTATGGAATCAGATTTTCTTTTTATTAATTTATTAATAAAATTTATAAGCCACCCTATCCTAAAGGACTCAGGGCAGCGTACAAGAATAAAAATATAAAAAAACAACAATACATGTTACAGGTTCCAGTGAACCAGAGACAGTGATTAAAATATCCACACATCCAACGTTCAAACATCCAGCAAACACATGGATCTTTATCAGATCAAGGTGTAGACCTACTGTATGTGACTCTTCCTCCTGTCTCCTCTGCATACATTACATCTTCAATCTGTAGATTTCGCATACTGTGTTTTAGTTTGTCCTGTTTTGTGCCATTATTTAGTGGAAATTTAAAATAGATTTCCAACATTTAGAATCCACAAACATATTCTACAATATATTAATAGGTGTGTTTAATCATAAAGTTGAGAGAAACCTTATAAGTCAACTAGTCCAAGTCCCTGCTAAGTGCAGGATGCAGATGACATTTTAACAGGTGACCCATTCTTCATTTTAAGAACTCTGGTGCCAGAGATCTTCATGTGGCAATCATACAGCCACTTTGTGATTAATAAATGCTCTTAGAATGTATTATCCATCAGATGATCATTAAATGCTATTCCTGGTTGTGAAAAGGACAGAATTCTTTGTGAAGAAGCAAAGTTCCTCCATTTTCTGTTATAGCTGAATGTTAGGTTTATGCAAAGGTACAGAACTAGGAGTCTTGGCATTGATATTCCATCCTACAAAGGTACATTTCTTCTCCTTTGGAACCTGATAGCCTTCAGAGTTTTACTTATTTTGGATCACTTAGTTTGGTGCCTGTTTGGGGGATAAAAGTGAGTAAATAGATTGGGGTATAGGAGGAGAGAGTGAATCTAGCCAAATCCTGGCAGCAGAATCCGATTGGCATGTACAATAATAGAGTTCTTCTCTCTAGGGACTTTAATGTTGTTAAAGGAAAATAAATGGTTTGAAAACTAGAAATGTGAAAAGCCCACCATGTCTAAGTATGTATTCTTACATCCCCCTTGAAATAAGTAAACAACAATTTACAAGCTTTCTGTTTTCGTTAAACTCAATTTTATTCAAGCAGATTATATTTAGTAAGAGTTTCAATTATGTTTATGTTATTTTGTGTACAACAGGGGTGAGAAGCTGACAGCTTCTTACCAATTACAGAAGTTTAACTTTGAACTGAAGGAATTACTAGATTGGATTCAGGAAATCAAAAGTCAAATCGAAATTGGGGATCTTCCTAAAAGTCTAGCTGAAGCAGAAAGCCTGATAGAGGAGCATCAAGAAATAAAGGCAAGTATGAATTATATCAGCATAGCATTGCCATCTTTATAATAGTTTCCATTACTTTAAAAAGTTTCTAACGAGTAATTTCAATATTTGACAACTGAAATAACATTGATTGTAGCAATACGCACACCATGCAATTACATTCCCATTACTTATTTCTGTGCTTACTTTTTGAGCTGGAACATTCTTTTCTAAGTTCAGATGTGGTCTGTTCTCTCTGTAAACCTGAGTTTTACTCTGTTTTTGGACTCTGATAAAATTCATAGCAATGTAAACATGAGCACATTTTTTGCAAGTCTAGAACTTACATGGAATATCAACACTCAGCTACTGGCAATTTGGAGGTCATATTGTAAGGACTTATTGGTTTGAATTATTTTGCCAAGAGGCCTACATATGCCCAAATGCTCAAACAATTGTTGAAAAAAAGAAAGTAATAAATATCCTGCTCAGCAAGGGTAGGTTCCTACTTACCTCACTGCCAGTTCACTTCCTCCCACACCGTGTGCTTCGCGCATGCCCACATGTGCATTGTCAAAAAATCCAAAAAATAAAAAGCCGAAAACAAGATGGCGACCGCATGCACAGTGACAGAAACTCGGCTTCCGTGCATGCTCAGAAGAAAAAGAATTCAATTTTTTAAAAAAAAGATGACGGCACCCACAGACCAGCACCGACCGAACCAGGTCATCGTGACATCACTAGCGGCTCACTACCGGTTCGGGCGAACCAGTCTGAACCAGGAGGAACCCATCCCTACTGTTCAGGGTGGGTGCTATTAAAACTATTGAAGTCAAGACAAGTTATAGAGAGGCTCCCATGGGATAAACACATTTGGAGTCCCAAAGATGCTTTTTCTTGAAAAAGCACCTTTGGGACAACCATGACTTGAGATGACTGAGAATCTCCATAGACATACACATTTGGAAGTATCATGCTAAGCTTGCATTTGTACTACGAACATTCTTCTGAATCAAAGAGAAGGAAATGAGAAAAGAAGGAACATCAGGAGTTGATAGTATTAACACATGCTCTGAGACACTGAAAGCTCCATGAACAAGATGCAAAGTCTCAGGAGGAAAGGAGGGAGAAAAGAGTAATTACATTTCCTGAAGGTTTTCCACTCGGAAATGAGATAAGGTGCAGAAGTTCATTTGTTCGGAGAAATAAAAATGAGGGGGGAAATTTCTCTTTTGAGAAAAAGATAGGGGTAGGAGGACCATCCGCACCATAAAAATGGCCAGTGAGTCACATAATTTACTAGCAGACTAAAAAAGATATCTGGAATGTTCCATACGTAGTATCCAGAGCTTAACTTACAGGTAAATGGAGTGTATTCTGGAGTTGATGGAGCAATTTGCTTATTTGTGAATTATGCATCCAATTTGGGACAGCTGTCACTAAGATGCTTTTGTAAAATAGCACAGTATTTTTTTGTTTTGTGGGGATAATAACATTATTCAAGACTAGGAAAGGGGATAATGGATCAAATAATTTATGAATCACTGACTTCACTTCTTTCATAAATTTGAAATCATGGAAGATATCCGTTAAATAAACACATTTGATGTTATTAATATTAACATTGAGAATACAATCATGAAAATGCTTTGTATAATGAAATCTGCTGTAAACACAAGAAGAAAATTGAAATCTGGGGGATATAGTTTACCTCTTTTATGGGTGACTCTGTTTGTCTTAATAATGTGCAATTAAAAACATGTTTCATTTATAACTAAAAGTTTCCAGATTTAACTAGGGTAAAAACTAGACTTTGCTAAGGTGAAAGAGAGGGTAACTGGTTCTTTATATATATATATATATATTTCAAATTCTGAAACCTTCCTTCTTTCCCAAACCAAGTTCTCCTTACTTTCACATAAATATTAATGGTAGAAGGTTGCTGAATAAAGCCTACTTTTGTTTTCCATAAAAAAACCAAATGTTGATTCTGCTTAAACATTTACCATCAATCTGTCTGACATCTTTTAGGCAGAGATTGAAGCTCGGGGGGAAAGATTTGGTGCTCTTAGCAACTACGGTCAGAAACTTGGCAATTCTGGTCATTATGCGGCTCCTGAGATCCATCATTCCCTCATCAAGTTACAACAAGCATTAAATGAAATGATCCAGGCCTATGAAGAACAAAATCTAAAATTACAGCAAGCCAGAGACTTACAGGTAGGTAAAAAATAAAAATTATGCTGGAGTAGCCCATAAGAATAAGAGTAAATGCTGTCAGGAAGGGTTTTGATTGATAGTTACGGCATGGCAAATGGAAGCAAACAGTGGTTGCTGGTGGATATTCTTTAAACATAGAATCCTTTCCAAAGAGAAGTAGTATATTTACATTTATTTTCTTTCTTTTTTAAATTTGAATCCTGAAACGGATCTTCTGCTTCAGCCTCAACCTTTTTTGGATATTTTTGATTTAGTGGGATATTTCTCCTTAAATGCATCATGGCATGATTTCAATTTTAAATAACAGGAATTGGAACTTTTGATTTACTCTCTCTGTATGGAAAAACCTTGAAAAAAATGGGTATGTTAAAGGATCCCACTTTCTTCAAAATGGTGTCCGAATCAGGGAACAACTGCAGAATACTGAAGGACCACATAACACATGCAGAAATTCTTGATTCAGCCCTAGATGTTCCCAGTTAAAAATTAAAATGCTGGGTTATATACCTGAGCTAATTCTTTTAGGCTAGGGAAAACTGATTTAATCACAACTTTCTTTGACTATAATATCTGCCCTGTTTAAATGTGGATAATTACTAGATGGCTGTAGATAAAATTAGTAGAACAATGATAGCCACCAGTCTTGGTGGATAAAATCTATTTACAATATTTACACAATCTTGCAAACTCAAAAAAAGGCAAAACTGCCCAAAAGGAATTACTTATCTACCACTATTATGAACCTACAAATTTCTCCTTTGTTAATGTTAGTACTCTGTCCAAACAATTGGGTTGGTAATATATAAACAAGCCAACAATGTATGGTTGTATGGATTGATGTAATATAGCTTTAAAATGTATGCTATGTTCTGATTGGCTGTAGTATTGTAAGTTGCCATAAGAGGGAGATAGAGATCATAGGCTTATTCTCTCTGTGTTGTTTCATTTTGTATTGACTCTTTGACTCTGTGTTATGCTCTGTTGTTCTGATGTGTTTGTAAGCTGTAATATCTTTGTTGAATGTACATGACAAAGACAAACCGGTAAGAAGATTATTGTACTTCTAGAGAGTGACTGATTTGAACATGTATGATATCTGGGCTGTTTATTTGAACTGTTCTGTTTCTTAAAGTAAACACTATATGCACTTTAACGTATCTGTTGTGTGACTGGATAATTACTCATATCTACTGCAATATCCCATTTTTGTGTGCATGTCCTTGATAACTCAAGGGTTGCTCTGCACACACCTTACCAGTTAATACTGCAATGGCTCAATGAACAGCTTTTATATACTTATATATGCTTCTATAGTGTTCATCTATGGGTCCAATTCTAAGGTCTCTTATTTCCAACTAAGCCCCATTGAACTTTGAAACGTAATTACATTGGGAAGTGACAGAGCCTTTTTTTTCTCCTAAACAGATATTCTTTGGTTATGTGGAAGAGAGTGAAAGTTGGCTAAGCAGCAAAGAAGCCTTCCTAACAAACAAAGACTTGGGGGTAAGTGAAATAGATTATTTTCTTTGATTTCATATTAAAAAGGAAGTTTCATAGAAATAATTTTAAGTCTGTTTAGGATGGTGATCCCCAAAACCTTCTCTTGTTCTTGCCTGCATGATTTATACACATTTAGGCAGTTTATAAACATAACTCTTCTAATGGAGAGTAGGTTGGCGTAATCATATGGCATTAGATCAACTCTTTCCAACCTGGGCATTTGTCAATTGCCAACCAATTCCCAGAATTCTTATCAGTTGCCATTCCATATTACATTAACTTACTCTAATTGATGCAGGATTCGATATCTAGTGTGGAAAGTCTGCAGCAAAAGCACATGCAATTTGAAAAAGACTTGAACACCCATCTGATGAAGATTGATAATATAGCTATCTTTGCCCAAAAGCTGAAGGACAGTCAGCATTATGATTCAGAGAATATAATGGTTAAGTGCCAGGCTGTGTTGAGAAGGTACCATTCAAGTTTTTTCTCCCGTTTCATATCTATATCCCATATGGTTTAACCACCCCACCTCTCTCTTAATGGTGTTTTTATTATTACTTGCCACTCATTAACTACATTATTGTGTGCTTCAAATAAAACTGTAGGAGAATACAGTGATTATCCACCCATTTAGTGACTCTGGAACAGGGGTGGGTTCTAACTTACCTCACTGATGGTTCGCTTCTTCCTGTGCCATGTGGGTGCGCTGCATGGCCATACGCCTGCTTTGCACGCGTGCGCATGTGTAGTGCCAAAAAATCCAAATTTGTTTTAAAGCCAAAAACAAGATGGCGACCACATGCACAGTGTCAGAAACTCAGCTTCTGTGCATGCTCAGAAGAAAAAATAAATAAATAAAGTTTCAAAAAAAAATTCAAAAAAAAGATGGCGGCACCCACGGACCAGCACTGACACCAACCGAACCAGGTTGGTGACGTCATTGTGACATCACCAGTGGGCCGCTACCAGTTCGGGCGAACTAGTCCAAACCAGGAGGAACCCACCCCTGCTCTGGAAAGAAGATAAGATTTTTATAATGTGCCCATTTGAGAAACAACTCTGCTATGCCATTTCCTATTTCATTTTCTCATGCTGTGCTTTTTGAGTTTTCCTTCTACTGCCCTGTCAAAATTTAAGCCTGCATTTATAATCACTTCTGAAATGAAGAACAATTTAACAAGCTATGTTGACTTATATCACGAGTATTATTTATTCTTCCTAGAAAGGAAAAACTTCTGGAAATTGCTTTAATGCGGAGGCGTCTGCTGGAGGAATCCCATCTATTACAAAAATTTCTGCATAATTCTTTCGAGGTATAATGTGTTCTTTAATTTCCTAAGGCCACATTTAAACATACATGTATGAGTATTTCTATACCACAGGGGTATTAAACTCAAGGCCTGTGGGCCAGATCCAGCCTGCAGGGTGCCACATACCCCCGAGCATGTCCCCCCGAAGTCAAACACTGGAAACACGAAGGACCGGCCTGCAGTGCCTCTGCCAGCAAAAATGAAGCTCAGGAGAGCTTGGCATGGCCCTCCCAAGCTCCATTTTTGCTGACCGATCACTTGGGCCACCACAGGCACCCCTGACACAAGTGACGTCGAGCTGGCCACATACCCCCGGGCATGTCCCCCTGAAGTCAAACACAACCCTGATGTGGCCCTCAATGAAATTGAGTTTGACACCCCTGCTATACCAGAAAAAGACATTTGAAAACTTCCAATACTCAACAAATGCCTAAATCCTAGCCAATATAGACAATAAGAACAAAATGTGGTATAATAGTATAGTCCAAAGAATATAGGGAGAGATCAAATTGCTTGTTCCTGATTCTTAGTAGACTTGCTGCGGTTCTTTCAGGGTTTCAGATGGGAGACTGTTCCTGTTTCTGGAACTATTGGTAATTGAATCTAATCAGTGGTCTGATAACTGTGTTTTTCTATCCAAAGATAGCTGCTTGGATGAGTGAAAAAAACAGTATTGCCCTTGATGAGAGCTGGAGAGATCCCAGCAATCTTCAAACTAAACTACAAAAGCACCAGACTTTCCAGGCAGAGATTGTGGCTAACAAAAATCATCTCAACAGAATAAAAACAGTAAGTAAATACCATGTGGTGTGGTGTGGTGTGGTGTGGTGTGGTGTGGTGTGGTGTGGTGTGTCAGGCCGAACTCATTGTTGACTTGGAGACTTTGTCCTGCCACATTTTATGCTTTAGAATGTATTCTTGCTGTGGGAATTTGGGAGGGGTTGCTGCATGAGGGATGTAGAGATGTAGCCATAACAAATTCCTTCTAGATTCTCA